>OY282642.1:28822380-28990537 GCA_958299015.1 Tetanocera ferruginea | reverse complement strand
TTATAAATTATAAATTATAAATTTTATAAATTATAAATTATAAATTATAAATTATAAATTATAAATTATAAATTATAAATTATAAATTATAAATTATAAATTATAATTATAAATTATAAATTATAAATTATAAATTATAAATTATAAATTATAAATTATAAATTATAAATTATAAATTATAAATTATAAATTATAAATATAAATTATAAATTATAAATTATAAATTATAAATTATAAATTATAAATTATAAATTATAAATTATAAATTATAAATTATAAATTATAAATTATAAATTATAAATTATAAATTATAAATTATAAATTATAAATTATAAATTATAAATTATAAATTATAAATTATAAATTATAAATTATAAATTATAAATTATAAATTATAAATTATAAATTATAAATTATAAATTATAAATTATAAATTATAATTATAAATTATAAATTATAAATTATAAATTATAAATTATAAATTATAAATTATAAATTATAAATTATAAATTATAAATTATAAATTATAAATTATAAATTATAAATTATAAATTATAAATTATAAATTATAAATTATAAATTATAAATTATAAATTATAAATTATAAATTATAAATTATAAATTATAAATTATAAATTATAAATTATAAATTATAAATTATAAATTATAAATTATAAATTATAAATTATAAATTATAAATTATAAATTATAAATTATAAATTATAAATTATAAATTATAAATTATAAATTATAAATTATAAATTATAAATTATAAATTATAAATTATAAATTATAAATTATAAATTATAAATTATAAATTATAAATTATAAATTATAAATTATAAATTATAAATTATAAATTATAAATTATAAATTATAAATTATAAATTATAAATTATAAATTATAAATTATAAATTATAAATTATAAATTATAAATTATAAATTATAAATTATAAATTATAAATTATAAATTATAAATTATAAATTATAAATTATAAATTATAAATTATAAATTATAAATTATAAATTATAAATTATAAATTATAAATTATAAATTATAAATTATAAATTATAAATTATAAATTATAAATTATAAATTATAAATTATAAATTATAAATTATAAATTATAAATTATAAATTATAAATTATAAATTATAAATTATAAATTATAAATTATAAATTATAAATTATAAATTATAAATTATAAATTATAAATTATAAATTATAAATTATAAATTATAAATTATAAATTATAAATTATAAATTATAAATTATAAATTATAAATTATAAATTATAAATTATAAATTATAAATTATAAATTATAAATTATAAATTATAAATTATAAATTATAAATTATAAATTATAAATTATAAATTATAAATTATAAATTATAAATTATAAATTATAAATTATAAATTATAAATTATAAATTATAAATTATAAATTATAAATTATAAATTATAAATTATAAATTATAAATTATAAATTATAAATTATAAATTATAAATTATAAATTATAAATTATAAATTATAAATTATAAATTATAAATTATAAATTATAAATTATAAATTATAAATTATAAATTATAAATTATAAATTATAAATTATAAATTATAAATTATAAATTATAAATTATAAATTATAAATTATAAATTATAAATTATAAATTATAAATTATAAATTATAAATTATAAATTATAAATTATAAATTATAAATTATAAATTATAAATTATAAATTATAAATTATAAATTATAAATTATAAATTATAAATTATAAATTATAAATTATAAATTATAAATTATAAATTATAAATTATAAATTATAAATTATAAATTATAAATTATAAATTATAAATTATAAATTATAAATTATAAATTATAAATTATAAATTATAAATTATAAATTATAAATTATAAATTATAAATTATAAATTATAAATTATAAATTATAAATTATAAATTATAAATTATAAATTATAAATTATAAATTATAAATTATAAATTATAAATTATAAATTATAAATTATAAATTATAAATTATAAATTATAAATTATAAATTATAAATTATAAATTATAAATTATAAATTATAAATTATAAATTATAAATTATAAATTATAAATTATAAATTATAAATTATAAATTATAAATTATAAATTATAAATTATAAATTATAAATTATAAATTATAAATTATAAATTATAAATTATAAATTATAAATTATAAATTATAAATTATAAATTATAAATTATAAATTATAAATTATAAATTATAAATTATAAATTATAAATTATAAATTATAAATTATAAATTATAAATTATAAATTATAAATTATAAATTATAAATTATAAATTATAAATTATAAATTATAAATTATAAATTATAAATTATAAATTATAAATTATAAATTATAAATTATAAATTATAAATTATAAATTATAAATTATAAATTATAAATTATAAATTATAAATTATAAATTATAAATTATAAATTATAAATTATAAATTATAAATTATAAATTATAAATTATAAATTATAAATTATAAATTATAAATTATAAATTATAAATTATAAATTATAAATTATAAATTATAAATTATAAATTATAAATTATAAATTATAAATTATAAATTATAAATTATAAATTATAAATTATAAATTATAAATTATAAATTATAAATTATAAATTATAAATTATAAATTATAAATTATAAATTATAAATTATAAATTATAAATTATAAATTATAAATTATAAATTATAAATTATAAATTATAAATTATAAATTATAAATTATAAATTATAAATTATAAATTATAAATTATAAATTATAAATTATAAATTATAAATTATAAATTATAAATTATAAATTATAAATTATAAATTATAAATTATAAATTATAAATTATAAATTATAAATTATAAATTATAAATTATAAATTATAAATTATAAATTATAAATTATAAATTATAAATTATAAATTATAAATTATAAATTATAAATTATAAATTATAAATTATAAATTATAAATTATAAATTATAAATTATAAATTATAAATTATAAATTATAAATTATAAATTATAAATTATAAATTATAAATTATAAATTATAAATTATAAATTATAAATTATAAATTATAAATTATAAATTATAAATTATAAATTATAAATTATAAATTATAAATTATAAATTATAAATTATAAATTATAAATTATAAATTATAAATTATAAATTATAAATTATAAATTATAAATTATAAATTATAAATTATAAATTATAAATTATAAATTATAAATTATAAATTATAAATTATAAATTATAAATTATAAATTATAAATTATAAATTATAAATTATAAATTATAAATTATAAATTATAAATTATAAATTATAAATTATAAATTATAAATTATAAATTATAAATTATAAATTATAAATTATAAATTATAAATTATAAATTATAAATTATAAATTATAAATTATAAATTATAAATTATAAATTATAAATTATAAATTATAAATTATAAATTATAAATTATAAATTATAAATTATAAATTATAAATTATAAATTATAAATTATAAATTATAAATTATAAATTATAAATTATAAATTATAAATTATAAATTATAAATTATAAATTATAAATTATAAATTATAAATTATAAATTATAAATTATAAATTATAAATTATAAATTATAAATTATAAATTATAAATTATAAATTATAAATTATAAATTATAAATTATAAATTATAAATTATAAATTATAAATTATAAATTATAAATTATAAATTATAAATTATAAATTATAAATTATAAATTATAAATTATAAATTATAAATTATAAATTATAAATTATAAATTATAAATTATAAATTATAAATTATAAATTATAAATTATAAATTATAAATTATAAATTATAAATTATAAATTATAAATTATAAATTATAAATTATAAATTATAAATTATAAATTATAAATTATAAATTATAAATTATAAATTATAAATTATAAATTATAAATTATAAATTATAAATTATAAATTATAAATTATAAATTATAAATTATAAATTATAAATTATAAATTATAAATTATAAATTATAAATTATAAATTATAAATTATAAATTATAAATTATAAATTATAAATTATAAATTATAAATTATAAATTATAAATTATAAATTATAAATTATAAATTATAAATTATAAATTATAAATTATAAATTATAAATTATAAATTATAAATTATAAATTATAAATTATAAATTATAAATTATAAATTATAAATTATAAATTATAAATTATAAATTATAAATTATAAATTATAAATTATAAATTATAAATTATAAATTATAAATTATAAATTATAAATTATAAATTATAAATTATAAATTATAAATTATAAATTATAAATTATAAATTATAAATTATAAATTATAAATTATAAATTATAAATTATAAATTATAAATTATAAATTATAAATTATAAATTATAAATTATAAATTATAAATTATAAATTATAAATTATAAATTATAAATTATAAATTATAAATTATAAATTATAAATTATAAATTATAAATTATAAATTATAAATTATAAATTATAAATTATAAATTATAAATTATAAATTATAAATTATAAATTATAAATTATAAATTATAAATTATAAATTATAAATTATAAATTATAAATTATAAATTATAAATTATAAATTATAAATTATAAATTATAAATTATAAATTATAAATTATAAATTATAAATTATAAATTATAAATTATAAATTATAAATTATAAATTATAAATTATAAATTATAAATTATAAATTATAAATTATAAATTATAAATTATAAATTATAAATTATAAATTATAAATTATAAATTATAAATTATAAATTATAAATTATAAATTATAAATTATAAATTATAAATTATAAATTATAAATTATAAATTATAAATTATAAATTATAAATTATAAATTATAAATTATAAATTATAAATTATAAATTATAAATTATAAATTATAAATTATAAATTATAAATTATAAATTATAAATTATAAATTATAAATTATAAATTATAAATTATAAATTATAAATTATAAATTATAAATTATAAATTATAAATTATAAATTATAAATTATAAATTATAAATTATAAATTATAAATTATAAATTATAAATTATAAATTATAAATTATAAATTATAAATTATAAATTATAAATTATAAATTATAAATTATAAATTATAAATTATAAATTATAAATTATAAATTATAAATTATAAATTATAAATTATAAATTATAAATTATAAATTATAAATTATAAATTATTAATAACAATTCCGCTTACAGTTCTGCATTACAATTGGAATAGCAACAATTTTTTTTTTTTTCAGCAAGCGCATGTGAAGGGAAATAAAGTTTTAAATTTTCTCTCCGTTCTATTGATAATGCAAAGTGAATCAAATTGAAAGAAAACCACAACAACACCACAAACAAATCAACACAAATGAAACAAAAACAACAACAATAGCCCGTATAATTTGCGCATTTGTAAATTTAATGTTGCTCATACGTTAAGAACCTGAATAAGCTCAACATTTATGGCATACTAGACACTAGACAAACATAGCAACATACTGAACTGACACACACATACACATATACATATGTGTATATAACTACATTAATAAGCATGCAAAAACATACATACATACATACATATGTATACATATGAGACATGTTTTTATTTCGGCTTAACGATGAACTATTTTGCTTAATAATAAAAACAAATCTTTTGATTTCTGTGTAAGTTTTTGTAATTTTATTTGTATTTTAAAATAATTCTGCTTTTTTGTTTTTTTTTGGTTTTTTATTTATTATTTTTATCTGCTCACATTTTACTAACTTGTCTTTGTGCTTTTGTAGTATGTAGATGCTTTCGGTAGTGTTTTTTGTTTTCTTTTTTTTTTGTGATGGTGTTGTTTTGTTTTTTTTTTTGGGCTTCTTTTGTTTATATTGCGTCGCAAATTTTTATTTTATTATTATTTTTTTTTAACTTCTCTTTGTGTTTATGCTATGTGTTTGTTTTGATATATCTTTTACAATCTATTAGAATCTATCTACTCTTTCGTATATTTTTTCTCAGTTTGGCGTTTCACTTATTTAACTCTTCTCTGGTTCTTTTAAATACGCTCTTCATTTTCGTCTATTAGTTTCTTTTTCTACTCTTTTACTCTCTCTCTTTTAGTGGTTTAAGAACGTTTCAACCCCTAGTCGATAGCTCTTAAATCTTTGGTTCCTCTTTTAGTGGGCGTTTGGTATGGGGCCTGGTACTTTTGTTTTTTGTTTCTGTTTTTTAATGCTCTTTTTAGTTGTTTCTTGCTATGTTTTTTGTTTTCTTTTGAAAATAGTTCTTGTTTTTATCCACGTTCTCGTACCTTCTGTCATTCTACAACATCGCATCTACTACAATATTTTTATTTATTTTTTTTTTTATTTTTCATTTTATTGTTGTTTTTGTTTTTATAGCGCAAGTGGGTAGTTTTAGTTTTGTTATCATGTTGGTCGATGGGCTGGTAGATGGTTCGTTTCTTCGCTTGTAGGGTATAGTTTTTTTTTTGTTTTGTTTGTTTTGTCATGTTGGTATTACGTCGAGAATTTTTGCTAAATAAACGCGTGCGCACTTTGTTTTTGCGTAGTTTTATATATGTTTTTTTTTTTTTGGTTGTTGTTGTTGTTATTTGTAGGTTAATTTTTTATATTTTTTGTTCGTAATTATTGTTGTTGCTGTTGTTGTCGTCGCACTTCTTGTTACCAGCAGAATCTAGCTGTGTATTTATGTGTGTAAATTGGCAATAAAAGAAACTTATTACTAGATACAATAACAAAAATTAAAACAATAACAACAACAACAACAGCATCACAACCAGCTACATTGAAAACGTTGAAAAAAACTGCGTATTTCGTCGTTTTTCTTTATTTTTTTATATTTTGTTATTGTGATAATGTAAAAAGTTTCGTCAGCGCATCGATTTATTAAACCAGCTTGAGATGATTTTTATTCCGCCAGATGATGAAATAATGCTTGATTAAAATTTTCATCAATTACGACCAAAACGATGTCATGCCAAGTACCAAAAAGTGTGTCAGGTTGTTTTTCTTTACAATTTTGAAGTATATCATTTAGTTAACCAGGTCTTATAATAGTTGTCAAGCCCGTTTTGGAGTCAGTCATTCGAGAAACCGTTTTTTTTTTTTTTTTTTTTGACCGAACGTAGGGGTCGCGCCTAGACATATATCTTTATAACTTCGTTATTTATCGTCCGATCTTAAAGAAGAATATGTTTTTATTTTTATTTCAGGGAGACCTATTTTTTCTTTCTGGAACAAATTGACCTCAGTTGAACCCTTATAGCACTGACCCACCGGATCTCAGTTTCTTCTATCTTAACGTACCATTTTGATTTCAGAACTAAAAAAACCGTAGAAAATCATTAAACTTTTTATAGATAGAAATATTAAAAATTTTTTTTAATTGCAATTTTTAAATTTTTGGTCATATCATTTTATTTTTATAAAATAATAATAAACATCCACTAAAAATGTTCGTACAGCGAGAAAAGAAACCATAGTAACATCATCCAAGATGGCTTTTGACTGCATGAAATAACTATGTATAATTACAAAAGTTTTTGTATGAGTTGAACATGGTTTTAAAATAAAAAATTTGATAATTTATACAAAAAAACAAAAAATCCGACTGTTCTTTAAAAATAATACTTCTCGGTCATAAAAATAACATTTTTTTTCGAAAGTTTCTTTCAATAAAGTTGATGAGATTAGCTGGTATGAGGCGACATCTTTTTTTTTTTGCCTATAAGGCGAGATGGTCTAATTAATCTTGAATATGAAAATAAGTCAAACTGAATAAAAAAAAGACAAAAAAAAAAAAATCCTAGAAGATAAGTCAAATTAACATGTTAATGAACAAATTGACATCTCAGTCAGCGTTTCAGGAGGCAAATTAGTGGACGGCGGAAGCAAATGGTATGAAAAAGTACGCCTCTTTGTATAAATTTTTATTGGTAAGAGATACATACATGAATATTTTTTTGTGTATTATTTTATAAGCTACATTCATTTAAAAACAAAATAAAACCACCATATAAAAAAAAACTCGCGTGTACCAACGTACACTTGGCAGAAGTGCAACTTCTTAAATAATAAGAAATAACAGAGAGATTTTAGTTAGAAATAGAGAGAGAAAGTATCTGAAAAGAAACTCAATCAATACGAAATGGAATAATAATCTGTTGATTCAATATTTACATCCAGGGACCGTACCGGCTATGGTTTTTATTGAAAGTGTTACATATTAACTGTTATCTTTTAACTTTTATTTTTCCGTCAAAAATAACAATTATTTTATGCCTTAAAGTTTTTGTGCAAAAATAACAATTACTTTTGACTTTTATTTTATCGGTCAAAAATAACAGTTCTTTTTTGCCGTTTATTTTTTCGGTCAAAAATATCAGGTAATTCATATTTTTCAAAAGTAATTTTACTGAAAATATAAATTTTTCGGTTTAGGGCAAGTGAGTGAGTTTTTTGGGCAAAAAATAACAGTAACTTTTGACTTTTATTTTATCGGTCAAAAATAACAGTTATTATCTGCCGTTTATTTTGTCGGTCAAAAATATCAGGTAATTCATATTTTTCAAAAGTAATTTTACCGAAAATATAAATTTTTCGGTTTTGGGCAAGTGAGTGAGTTTTTTGGGCAACAATAACAGTAACTTTTGACTTTTATTTAATCGGTCAAAAATAACAGCTATTTTCTACCGTTTATTTTTTCGGTCAAAAATATCAGGTAATTTATCTTTTCAAAAGTAATTTTACCGAAAATATAAATTTTTCAGTTTTGGGCAAGTGAGTGAGTTTTTTGGGCAAAAATAGCAGTTACTTTTGACTTTTATTTAATCGGTCAAAAATAACAGTTCTTTTTTGCCGTTTATTTTTTCGGTCAAAAATATTAGGTAATTTTTTTATTTTTGCAAAAGTAATTTTACTGCAAATATAAATTTATCGGTTTAGGGCAAGTGAGTGAGTTTTTTGGGCAAAAATAACAGTAACTTTTGACTTTTATTTTATTGGTCAAAAATAACAGTTATTATCTGCCGTTTATTTTTCGGTCAAAAATATCAGCTAATTTATATCTTTTCAAAAGTTATTTTACCGAAAATATAAATTTTTCGGTTTTGGGTAAGTGAGTGAGTTTTTTGGGCAATTTTTCGGTCAAAAATATTAGTTAATTTATATTTTTTCAAAAGTAATTTTACCGACTAAAAAACTTTTGATACCATTATTTTCATCTCATCGGTGAGACATTTTACACATGGTGTCAACAGTTCAATCTGTCAAGCGACCTTCAAAAAAACACAAATTGCTTGATATTTTCCACCTAAAAAATTAAAGTCACAAAATGACTGCTATTTTTGACCGATAAAAGAAAAGTCAACCTTCATTTTTCCCCGAAAAAAAATACAAGGCCAAAAATAGCAGTTAAATTTTAACTTTTAAAGAATCAGTCTAAAATTTAAAAGGCACTTAATATTCGTGAGACTGAGGACATTTGTAACATAATGGTATATTAGAAAAACTTCAAATATACCATTGTCTTAATAATTATAATTGTTTTTCAACAATTTTTTTTCATTTGAAAATTGTAAAATAACAGTTATTTTCCGTCCTTGTTTAAGTTCAGTTGGTGTTTTAGTTGCTTTCGAATGTCTTCTCAATTTTGTCACTTTTTAAATGCTAAATTGCATTTGCATAGAACTCGTTAACGCAGCCTCCAAAAGCAGAAGCAAATCTTGTTGATTATTGCGTTTTGCTTCCTAATCATAATAGTTGCTATGTTGAGGGAGGGTCTCGTAAAGCAGCGAACGTCGATTATTGAGTGTATCAACTTGGTTGGCTATAAAATTTTGTTGAGATGATGGCTGAGTTCCAAAATACATTTTAACAAAACATCAGTATGTTTTTCTGGGAATTGGTTCTTTGCAGATTCACCAAAATACACTGATGCTTCGTTAAAAAATCATATTGAAACTCAGCCGATGTTGCAATCACCATCATCATTAGTTCAATTCATCATTAGTTGCAGACCCAGCTGTGGCTGCATTCATAAGAGCTCTAATTCGCTGTTTATATTCACGAGCATTATATTCAGGAGCGTTCTGCTCATGTTTTAGCTATTTTTTTTTTTGTCTTGAGACTTTTTTTGGCATGGCAAAAACTATTCTCGCCAGTCTTAAATATTGCACTTTTAACACTTTTTGCTTTTAATTTTATATTGAATTAACTGTTTTGCATGTTGTCAATCATCTGTCAGGTTTTTGATAACAACCAACGAACCAAATTAAGCTTTAAGCTCTTATGCAGCAAACAGGCAGTACATGTTTTCCCGCTAAATGCATCTCTATGCCTTAATATTTTCGTTTTGAAGCTTAAAGAAATAAATTTTCCTTGCATACTTGTAGGATGAAAATCAATGTTACGGACAGAATGTTACGCGTTCAATAATAATTACATTTCGTTTGCATGTTTATCATGTGCCAATGTGGCGTAATTGTAGAGCTTCCGACTCATGAGCAATGATCAACATCGATGGTCCGGGTTCGATTCTCGCTAGCGGCATTAATTTTTTTTGAAAATTTTCATATGAATTGAAAACGTTAGCCTAGCGTCTCTAATAAGAGACCTTGAAATTTCACTCGAAAATTTTTTTTTTAAAAAGTTGAAAAATAGCAAAGATAGTATTGGTAAAAAATTGCAAAAAAAAAAAATTCGACCGACAACCGTTCCGATTGATATAAAAGGAACTTCAACAAATAGCATATTTGATAAATAAATTGTATATTGTTTTTGAAAAAAAATATTTTGTCGTTTTCTATGTACCGAAATCGTGATACTGGTACCATTATAAAGTTATCTCTGACAAATAAGATATTTAAAATTCCACCAACTTTGGAAGAGATTAAAAAAAACAATTACGAAATATGACCTTTACTACACTTATACATTTATTTAGCATGATGCCGATACTAACGGTATCAGTCAACCACTTTTTTTAAGCAAAAAATGAAAAATTAGTTAACGAGTAATACCTTTTTTTATGAGGAATACCTTTAGAGCAAATTTTTTTAGATAGACAAATATTGCTCAGGGTACTAAAATTAAAAAACAAAAAAATTATTTTATTTTTTATAAAATTTTTTTTGGGTGATCTTGGCAAACCCAAGCAACTTTTGAGACCTCTAAGAATACGATCTAAATTTTTCGATACGGCCTATTGCTCAGGGTACTAAAATGTTTGCAATAATTTTTGAGTGTAAAATTTGATAATTTTTAATTTCTTTTTTTTTTACGGATATTTGAATAATTTTTTTGTGTATTATTTTTAAAGCTTGATTGATTCATTGAAAAACTAAAACCACCATATTTAAAAAAAAAATTTTTGAAAAAGTTTAAAAAATAGCAGTTTAAAAAATTGCTCTAAATTCGAAAGTGATTTAAATAAAGATATCAAAAATTACTTTTTCAATTTTCTTATATTTTATTTGTGCAATTATGTATATTATTTAAAAAAAAAAAAAATATAATAAATTGAAGTCATAAATTAAGTATAGAATAAGTATTGAAGTATAAGTATTGAAGTAAATCTTAAAAAAAAAAACTAGTTTTTGTAGTAATACCTGCAGAGCTAATTTTTTTAGCTTGATAAATATTGCTCGGGGTACAAATATTAAAAAAAAATTAAAAAATTTGGAAAGGTTTTTTTTTAAAAATGTTTGTGATAATTTTTGAGTGTTTGCTAATTTGTATTTTTTTGCGGATTGGGTTCTTTTTCGCACCAACTAGTTTTTTCTATTTAATAACTAGGTACTAGATACCAAATTGCATATTTAGGGAAAATATGCCAGTTTACCGATTTCGGTTATGTGAGAGGTGACTGCGTAAATCGACCATCTATAGATTTGATCACACTTTTGTGAGAATTCTTCTCTAATCATATAATATATTTGTAAAAATATTCATGATTCTACGGTATGGCATCATTACACTGTGCAATATAAGCAGTTCCTTTCTTAAGATATTGAAAATTATTATATAGAGTAATTCATGTGTGGCATGAAAAAAAAAAATTGAATGATGTTCACAGCAATATACAAATTTTTTATCAGATATTGTTTAAATGAAAGTTTCATCCAAAAAATGCTCTGAACCAGGATATACCCAATAACAGCAAATCAATTGTTTCAAATTCAAATATTCAAAACATTTGGAAATACACGGCTGTTCGTCATTCGTTAATTATCAGATTTCGTTGAATTCGTAAAAAACCTCTTCGCATATAAATTTATCTATTATTTCAATAACTTAAATCATGCAGTATCTACCAAATAACTTTTTACGATTAAATTAAAAAACTATTCCAACCCTTTTTTTCTAACGGCAAACATAATCAGCCCAGTCATGCAAAATTTTCCTTTCGGCATTGGAAAAAGGGAGTTTCTTTTTTTAAGTTAAAGTAGAAGAAATTTTTAAAAAATTTAAATGCAAATTTCTTCATCAGCCGTCAATATTCATAAGTGTAATGAACAAAATTGTGATGTTATTATTTGTTATCTTTAAAATGTAAACTCCCTTTTCCAATTTCGAGGGAAAAATTGTTCAAGATAGGGCTGAATAACAAAAGTGTGCGGTAGTTAAGTTAATTTCATACACCAATAAACATTATGGAAAAAGAATTGTGTATCTTTATTAAAGAAACCAAGAATTCAAATGAAAACCTTGTTCATTTATAATTTCTATGTCATTTTTTATTCTAGAAAGTTGCAAATATCGGCCTTCAAAAATTATAACAAGCGTCCAATTAACGAAGTTATTTTCTCTATTATGTTCGGTACACCATTAAATTCTGCTTTTCTGGGCTTTTATTAATTTAACTATTTTGTATGGAAATATTTTGATAGGTATTGTGTACATTTTTTTTTTTTATTAATTACACGGTGTGACCATTAAAAATCTTCTAGAATGATTCTAAAAAATTATGATAGTGGGCACCTCTAGGAGTGCAATGCAGGTAGTCTGAGGTCTGGGTCAAATCTGAGTTCCGAGATACAGTCATTTTAAAATTTGTACGTTGCGATCACTTATTTACTTTTTACAACGTAAATTGTAATCGAAAAAAATTCAAAAATACATTTTCCTAACATAATTTTGGTTGCTGATTCAAAAAAAGAAAAAAATTTTTGTGATAAAATATATTTAACCATTATGTTCGTGGTCTCTTTTTAAAAAAATAACCAACTTGCATTAAATCGATTTGTCGTTTCACAATTTTACACAAATAAAATGTCAGTTTAATAGTGATAGTATCACAAACAAATTCTAAAATACTATTTGTCGTAATTTGGTCACACAGTGAAATGATAAATATTTTTCTCGCTCAAAAAAAACATTCTCATTTATAGAGAAAAATTTATTGAAAATGAAAATTTTTCCTATATTTTGATAAAAAAACTCACTCAAAGAAGTATTTTCTTCAATGAAAACAAGTCTTTTCTCAGAAACAAAAAAGTATTTTTCTCTAAAAACGATATATTTTTATATATATGTTTCTTATTTATAGAAGCTTTTTATCATTTTTAGAGAATTTTTAGGATCACATTCTCATATTCTTTTTATAGCCTTTTTTATCATATTCCGAGAAACTTTTCTCTGAGTGCAGACACTGAGTGCTGAGAATGCGCCAGTTGGGAGTTTATAAAAAACCGTGAATTTTCGCCAAGGGAAAAGTAGAATAAAGCAGTAAGGCAGGTTTCTACTATAAGCACTTTTGTACTGTCCCTTCTAGGATCAGATATTAAAGGGTTAGTGTGTGAGCTAGCAGTAAATTAATACTTAGGTTTTTTTTTATAATCAAAATCGGGCCGTCATATTTGACGGAAAAGAACCAGTACAATAGTAAATATGGTAAAACACTTATAAAATTTTGAAAACACTTTATAGATAGAATTCTTTAAATAAAGGATCGAGAGATCAAGAGATCTGAAAGCAAACTCAAAGCAAGATAGCTTCAATAGATTTTGATATTTTATTTCACACTAAAACTCAAACACTGTTGTAACAGTAACGAAAAGCTTTCAAGTCATTCAGTGCTTGCTTGGTTTGCTTACTTCGCTACAATCAAAACAAATTGAAACTACATTAATACTGTGCTGAACTACAATACTGTACAGTAGTTAATTAAGATGAATTAAAGATTTTATGAACATTTCAAAAGTAACTTTTTATAACTTACATAATTTAGTTAAGAAATTATTAAAAATTGCGATAAAAGTTATGACTAAACTAAACAACGATCATAAATGATCAAATAGAATAAATTTATAGAAAATGTAAAATTGAAATTTTTTCTTAACAGATTTATTTTGATTTTTGTAGAAAATAGTTTTGGGCGGAAAGTATGTTTTAAAAGCTGTTTTTGAAGTAATATTCAACAGGAAATATATGTAAAGCTCTGATATTCAAGCGCCATGGAAATAATAAAAAAAAAAATTCAAGACAATTGCAACAACAAAAACGACAAGTACTAAAATAAATTAAAAAAAAATCGTCACGCTACGACGCAAAATGCTCATAAATAAATATTTACAACAAAAAACAAGTTGCAAATAAACGCGCGCAAAGGCACACACACTCACAACAATATACAATACTCACAATTACAACAATCACACTTACACTCAATTTAAAATTAATAAAATTATATACAGAAAAAAAGTTTTAAGAATAGATTAAAGCACCACTCGACAGACTGATAGATAAACAGACTGACTGACTGACAGACAGACAGACAGACAAATAGATAGAAAGATAGTCATCATCATCATCATCATCATCATCATCGTCAACATGATTATCGTTGTTATTGCATTGCAGTTTCATTGTAAAATTGTAATTATTTTGTTATTGTGTAGTATTTCATGCTTGTTGCTGTTGTTGTTGTTGTTGTTGTTGTTGTTGTTGTTGTTGTTGTTGTTACTTTTATAAGTATTATTGTAACATTACGCTCAATACATACTTACGTATGGCAAATTATTAATGTAAACAAACAATATCAATGTACGTTACGCTGTAAGAACGTAACGACACTATCGTCGTCGTTCTTGTCGTTGTCGTTGTCGTCGTCAGTCAGTGCCGGTTATTGTGTGAAATTTCCGCGATTTCATGCGCAAATAATACAATTGAATAAATAATAAGTGTGAAATAGCATTAAATTACGTCTTTTCGTTGCGTCGTTTTAAATTCCATGAAATTGTGTTACGTTTTTATTTTATTTTATTTTATTTTTTATTAACTCACTTACTTACATAGTTACTGTGTAAAAATTGTTAAAAGTGTAACGCAATTTAAATTAGTTGTTATCTATATCTAAGGGCAGGCCAGCAAGTGCGTATTTAAATAATTTGGTTAAACGATAAAAATTATCAGTTATGCTGTTTAACGAAACATAAAACAAAAAAAAACAAAAAAACACAAACAAAAGCGAATTTAAATTAAATAGAAAAAATTTTAATTTTTATAAAGTTATAAAGAAATAATGAAGCACTATAAAGCGGTGCCTAGCAATGTAGCCTCTAATGTAGCTCTAGAGAACTTTTGGTTTAAAATATATATTATATATAAGAGAATCTCTTAATGTATCAGAAGAATAAAAGCTCATGCACAATGACGACAACGACAGTTCTGCACTCTGTCGGGCGACTTGATTTTTTTTTTAAAAGCGACAGCAACAAATTTCAGCAGAAAATGCTTTTGACTTTTACAAGCAATTATTTTCATTAAAGTTGTGTTTTTTTTTTTTATAAAACTTGATATTATCATGTATACTACACTAAATTAAATACAAACATATATACAAAAAAACAAAAAAGGAGCATTTATTTAATACGAAATAAAAATTAAATAAATTATTATTTATGTAAAGAATGGCTGAAATTCTATTTTCGTCGTCTATTTTCGTCGCCTCATTAGAATTAAATTGAAGCTGGCTACAGCGACATTCGATGTCGGGCGACAATGTCATTGCGATTGTTTTTAAAAGTTCGTCTCATAAGAATTACATGTAAAAGAAAAGTAACGTTTGGCGCTCGTCGCTCGTCACACCTTGTCGTCATTGTGGATAATGAAGAAGTAGAAGTTCAAAAAGCGCCAATAAATAGAAGCCACTGAAATCATTGTAGTAGAAGAATACTTTTATAGAATGTCAATGCACGAATGTAAACACGCATTTGCATATAAAAACTTAAAAACTAAAATTTATAATTAGTTAAGAGAGTATCTTATCTTTACAATGGTATTAAACATATCCTAATTGGAAGAAGCCATTAGAGAGGAGAGGGGGATATTAAAATATTTCGGAGTAGAAAATCGAATTCACTGATCAAATTATTGGTTAACCAAAGCATTCTGGTTATAAGTTAAAAGCATCCATAATCGGTGCAGTGAATGTTAATATGGAATAGAGAGAGATATGGACTTAATACCTTGGTATTAAGGCAATTTCTAGTTAAGGGGAAACAAATTTTGAATGTTTTTTGAAAATTTAATAAAAAAGAAACTGAGCATATTATATATTTGACCAGGCATTTTGTTTTAAAATACTAGCTGGTACGTGTTGCTGCCGGAGACAAAAATAATTTTGGAAATATTATTTAAAATTTGAATAATTTATCATTTTTAAATAGGAATGACAAATTCATATATTATACATTTGAAATTGGTTTTAGACCATGCGGTGTAACCACGCTCCTTGTCCAATCTATGCCTGTTCCAGTTTGCCAAAGAAGGCCATTAACAAATAGTTATTCCACTCTGGGTTTCAAAATTCTGTGTCCATTATTTTCAAAGCTATTAAATATAAAAAATTGTCTTATATTATGGGCGGAGTCAGACTCCTTGTGCAATACAGCTTCTTTCCAAACCGAGATTCTTTGTTCTGTGTATACTATAATTTCCAAAGCAATTCAATTTTAAAAAATGTGTCTTATATGGGCAGAGCCACAACCCATGTACAATGCTCGTTTTATTTTTTCAGTAGCAGGAAGTCACCAAATACTAAATCCATTCTGAGATAAAATGTTTCATGACTTTTACTTTCATAGATGTTTTGTATCGAAAATTGGAATTGTATTGGCGGAACCACGCCTTGTTTTTCAATGACCGTGCCGTGTATTGGCGGAACCACGCCTTGTTTTTCAATGACCCTGCCAGTTTTATAATTGAAAAACCTGGCCAATCGTTACTTCATACTGAGTTTCATTGTTATAAGACATTAAGTTTCAAAACTATTCGATAACAACAAATTGAATTATATGGGCGGTGCCATGCTCCCCTTTCCAGAGATCGCTCAAATTATCGAGTCGAAGGTCACAGCTCAATAGTAAGTTAGTGCCGCGTTTCATTGATGTCTGACTTTTAGGTCGAAACTTAAATTAAAACTAAAAAAATGCTGAAAAAATGTCAGCCGTGCGATTCGAACTCAGGTCGCCACTATCTTCTTTTCTGGGAAAATTCGTTCATTGGCAAAAAATCTAATTTTTGCCGAATAAATAGCAAACAATAATAAAATAATTTGAAAAATGTAAACAATAATTAAAATTAAAAAAAAGCATAAAAAAAAATTTTTGCAATAATAAGTGTTGGTTGTGGGATTCGAACCCTGTGTCATTGTATGATTGCCTATTACTTTGTGCTAATTTGTACTAAATCTTGCCAATATTTAAAAAAAATGTAGCACCCTTTCATCACGTTAGAACACTTAAAATACATATCGGCTCTTTTTGTTTCTTTCTTGTTTTTCGAGTAAGTAAAACCGTGCGAATGTCGCATCCGTGCCACTGGGAGATGCCCATATGTCTTTGACCATCGCATTCAATGCACTATGAATTAGTTTGAGGTTGAGATTAGAGATGGGGCGTGTAATGAATTTTGACGTGATACGACGTTTCACGACGAATCACGTCGTGATCGTGAGCGAACCAATAAAAAATCACGAAAAATTCGTGATCGTGCGTAACTTAAATTTATTCGTGCCACGACTTGTGTACCAAAATTTTTCAAACCTGTGCCAAATTTCGTAATGATGTTTTCTCACGCTTTTGCTACCAATTGCATACAAAATGCAACACTGATCACTTCTAAAAAGCGACAACAACTAAATTCGCTCTCTTTACCTATTTTGCGAAACGACAGCGACAACTTGAAGCAATTTTGGTAATTTTAAATACAAATAATAAGCTGAGAAATTTTTACGTTCTTACTTAAATTGTTTCTTAATTATCTTCATATAAAAGATGTATCTACATAAGATATGAATAAAATATGAATTGAATTTTTGTTTCTTATTTTAAAAGTACTAAGTACACTTTTATTAAAAAAAATAAAACGTTTATTAAAAGCTCCTATAAAATGTTTACTAAAAGCTTATGTGTATTCGTCTTCCTATAAAACGTATTCGTGAGTAAAATATGCCATCGTGAGCGTGCGTGATCTTGAACAATAAATTATTTTTATAGAGCGTGCGTGATTAGAAGAAATCACATCCTGATCCAACAAATTATTTTTGATCGTGATCGTGCGTGATTAGAAGAAATCACATCGTGAGCGTGCATGATCGTGAGTAAAAATCACTCACGTGCCCATTTCTAGTTGAGATACACAACGGAATCAAACATTTTTTTAATTTCTTGTAGCATGCATGGTAAGTAAATTATCGAAATTATTTCGTATTTGTATAGGGATAAAAAAAACCAATTTTGTTGAGTTGAAAAACGAAATTATCACAAAATAAAAATGAGTTTCAAGTTTATTGAAAATATTATCTTATATGTTGTTTCTAAGATAAAGTTGACAATTTTGATATATTTTAAACGGTGAAGCATTTAAATATGCGTTGGGATTCTGTGCGGAGCTCGGTCGCGCAGGTACTAAGATATTAATTGATAGTTTAACAAAAGAAAAAAAAAATTTTTTTTAAAAAATATTCGAAAATTAAATCCTTAAACTCTTTTTTCTGGAAACTACTTTTTCTAAAACGTCTGACGTGATTTCTCTAGTTCTAATAAAAGCATTAATTTCTTTTTTGAAATTTGGTGTGAACTTTCTTTATATATCTCTCAATGGTTGGATATACAGGGTGTCCCACAACTGAATGTAACTATTTACGGAGGTGAAAGGTAATGTTGAGTTAAGCAAAAAATCATATTGGAGGTGGGAGTCTATTTTTACATTCTTAGCAGCTACAGGGTTAATTAGTAAATAACGATTTTGATTCAAATTATTGTTTCTAGCACAAAAACTAACTCACAGAAAACTTTTTTATTACAAGATTTATTACAAAATTAATAATTATATTATATAATTATATAATAATTATATAAAAATATATATAATTTAATTTATTACGTAAAATTCTGAGAAATTTGGAATCAAAGTTAAAATTTAGTTGTTTACGCCAATTGATTTCATCTTCAGACGAGCACAGTTCAGGAACGGTTAAGTCCGTAGGATTTGTTGATATACCGTTAGAAAGGTGATCTTATTGCCTTAACAATGAGGCAAAGTTTTCAATGAAGTCAAAATAAGTTTTCTGTGAGTTAGTTTTTGTGCTAGAAACAATAATTTGAAACAAAATTGTGAAATACTAATTAACCCTGTAGCTTCTAAGAATGTGAAAATAGACCCCCCCCCTCCAATAAGATTTTTTACTCAACTTGAAATTACTTTTCACCTCCGTAAATAGTTGCACTCAGTTGCGGGACACCCTGTATAATTATGTAAAATTTCGTTTTACTATTTTTAAAAAAATTCAAAATTGAATTTTTGTTTTTACAATTTTTAAAAAATTCAAAATTGAAAAATCACTCAAAAAGCCGCTCTGTTGTAAAAAATGTTTATTTTTAATTTACGCAGTTTAGACTAGAGATGGGAGCGTGAGTGATTTTGACTCACGATCACGCACACTCACGATGTGATTTCTTCTAATCACGCACGCTCACGATTAAAAAATATTTTTTAAATTACGATCACGCACGATCACGATGTGATTTCTTCTAATCACGTACGCTCACGATTAAAAATAATTCTTTTGCTCACAATCACGATGACATATTTTGCTCACGAGTTCTCACGAATACGTTTTATAGAAAAACGAAAATTTATAAAATTTCTCAGCTTATAAGTTGTATTTAAAATTACCAAAATTGCCTCAAGTTGTTGCTGAGGTTTCGCAAAATAATTCAAGAAAGCGAATTTAGTTGTTGTCGCTTCCTTAAAAGTGGACAGTGTTGCATTTTGTATGCAATTGGTAGCAAAAGCGTAGGAAAACATGATTACGAAATTTGGCACAGATTTGAAAAATTTTGGTACACAAGTCGTGACACGAATAAATTTAAGTCACGCATGCTCACGCACGAGAAAAATTTATTGACGCACGATCACAAACTTTTCGTAATATCGAAACTTAAATGTTAAACATTTATTTATAAATTGTTTTTTTTTTTCGAATATAAGATTTTGCTATTTAAATGACGACAGTTTTGTAGGAGGTATGCGAAGTTTTCATTGGTTTTTGCCAAAATTTAAATAAAGGAGTACGTATTAAATATAGAACGTTATACATCAGGTCATTAGATTAGATCATTAGATAAGTTTTATATGAAATTTTAAAAAAAAATTTCCATTTTGATGACGTCACTTCGTATGAATGGAGAAGTCATGATTTTCATAAGATTTTGTTAATTTTCAAATTCAAATTAAAATAGGCATGAGTCAACACTGAACTTTTCGAAAAAATTCAAAATTATCGTGAAGTGCTATTTTAAGCTACCTTATCTTATTATCTTTACATATCAATAATTTATAATTTATTTACTTTTGCCATAAAATTCTTAAGTAATCAATATATTAAATATTAATTTATTGCAGGCGGCTGTTAACAATTAAATACCAAAAGTTGACGCACCATCTAGTCATGGTGAATACCTTAAAACTTAAGTAGCTCAAGTAAAAAGTTTTGCAATACTGTCATGACATATATATATATTTAATATATATATATATAAAAAAACACATATAAAATAAAGACTTATTGTATAGTATATACTGCAAGCCATGTCAAAAAAATATTCACTCATTCATTCATTCATTCATGAAACTTCTTACAAAAAGCCAACCTCAACAACACAAACACAAACACAACAAACAATGCAAACAAACAAAATGGAAAAGATTTTTTTTTATATATTTCATTCATAAAATTTCACAACAAGCCAGCAAGCCAACCAACCAGCTAGTAAGCAAAGCCCAGCCACCAGCCCATTCAACCAACAACCGTCGCCCGCGCTACAATCATGCCATTCAAAGTAGGTACTCGACACAAAAAAAAAAAAATTGCTAAAGAGGCAGGGAAAAGGTAAAAAAACCAAAAAAAATATCCATTAATAAAATTTATAAAATCCATATTGCAGCAATAATTATTATCTTTTCCAATAAAGCAAACAAACAAGTTTTGTACCTAAAAAAGCCCAGCAATAGCAACAACAACAACAACAACAACAACAACAACAACAATAATAACACTATCATCGTTATTTGTTAAAGATTTCAACTATATTTCTAACCGATATATGTTGTGAATTCTTTGTTTTTTTTTTTACTAATTTTGGAAGAAAGATTTTTGTTTTTTTTTTAATTTTTTTTTCATTTTGTTTTCTTTTGTTTTGAGATACGTAACAAACAAACGAAAACAAACAAAAAAATATTTGATGAGTTCATGGGTTCATGACCTAATTTTAGAACTATAGCTGCTATTTGTGGTTTCAAGCTTATCAAAAGAATTTAACGTGTTACTGTTGTTATGAATGTTGTTGTTGTTGTTGTTGTTACTGTTGTTGCTGCTATTACCGTTTTTTTGATAAAACTTGCTAGCTTTTTAAATGATATGATAATGAATACAAAATTTATAAATACCGTAAAATGCATTGGAATGTTCAAGTGGACGCGCGCACACACACACACACGCACGCACATTATCAGGGCCGGCCCTAGAACCGAGCCAGTAAGGTGCGGGCTCGGGCTCGGGGCGCCAGACATATGAGGAGTTTACATTCAAAACCAGATAAGTCAAACAGATAGAATTGTTGGGAAATCGAAAAAAACGTTTTAATTTTGATAAATAAACATTTTTTATAAACAAATCAATTATGCAAAATTATGCTCCACAGGAATAGATATATTATGCGAAAAATAAAAATAGTGTCATAGTGAAAAGATTCGTATTTTCAATTTCAAATTTGGACTTGTCTGGTTTTGAAAGTTATAAATGAATCAAAATTTAGATTACGCTGTACGGGGTCTCAAAAGTTTTCAAATCGGAGGAAAACCTCCGAAGCAATTTTGATTCTACTGAAAGTTCTTTTTAGTAATAAAAAATGTTTTTGCATTTAACTTTTTATTTTTTACAGAACGCATACCCAAATCTGCTAAAATGTCAAAGTTATGACTTATACCAACGTTATGACATAAAAGTTTTTAAAATTTGAATGAAAACTATAAAAATGAAAACTTGCTTGGACTTATCTGGTTTTGATTGAAAATTTACAGTGGACATATCTGCTTTTGATTGAAAAGGAGATTTTTAAATGCATTTTTCGCTAGGATTTTAAACATTTTTATCAAAGAGGATTTTATTGATCGACTAACATTTTTTTTTCCTGTGACTTATATCCTGTGACCTCATATATGAACAAAAAAAAAAAAATATATATCAATCTTTCATAAGTTTTAAGCACATATGAGACTTAAAAAAACAACAAATTGGCCATTTCAGCTCTTGAAAGGATTTTCACCGAGCTTCTTATGATCAATTGTGTTGTGTGTGTCATTAAATGTTTGCACACAATTGAACGATAACTGAACCTACATGTTTTATGCCGACTCCGAACGGCTAAAGTTCATGTTCTTAAGAAGCTTTACATGTCATCTTTTACTCTCTGAGGTTTGCCATTGTCTGCAGAGAGGTGGTGACCGATCAGAAAAATTTTTTATTGAAAAAACTTTTCGCCGCGACTGGGGATCGAACTCGGGCTCCGAGCATGCTAAGCACACACACTTAACCTGCATGCCACGGTGACCACACATATGAGACTTACATGTATTTAAAAGTAAATTAAAAGTATGTTACTTTATATTAAACAATATTAATAATTGAAAGTGCGTGAAGATATTTTCAGTCCCTCATTTTCAGCCTTAGTGACATTTTTTTGGTTGAAACCTTAAAGGTTTGGTTTCAACTTTAAAGTTAAAATTTAGAACCTTTAATTTGTTAAAAACAATATTTATTTACAATTTAAACCATGAAGTCAATTTTTTATCAACTTTTTATATAAAATTTTCATCTATTTGAGTCAAGTTCTTCAACTTTTTGTAGTGTTAAAATTATTTGAACATAAGAGAGAGACATAAGATATCGGTATTTTTTAGTTAGAAAACTATTTAAACGAAAGGGACTAATTTTTTATTTTTTCAACTATTTATTTATGTCAAATTTTCAACATTAATAACTTGAAAACATATTAGAAGTTTTGGGAAAAAATTTTTAAATTTTTTTAGTAAACTTTTTCAATTATTTTTGACAAAATTACAAAGTTTGTCTTCAGTGAAAAGTTGAACAAATATTTCAATCTTAGGGACGAATTTATAATTTTTAAAATTTATTTTTTCAACTATTTAACAACAACAGAAACACTTAGTCAAGTGTTTCATTTTTAAAGGTTGAACAATTTAATGAAAAAATCAACATTTATGTATATAACATATTTTTCGCCATGAATGATGAAATTTTCTACATTTAATTTTTTTTTTCTATTTGCGCAGCCTACTGTAGTGAATTCAAATTATTTGGGTACAATTGCATAAAATTTTCAATTATAATTTCGTATCAATAAAAAGAAAATTTTAAAAATTATCAACTGTTTGTATTTTTGCTTATTAAGGATAGGTTTAAGTATTATTCGGAACCAACTTTATATGAATTTTACAATTTATAGGAATAAAAAAATAACCTTTCAATTGAATTTTTAATTTTTTGGGGGCGGAAAAGGTCAACTTTTATTTAATTTTTTAACATTTTCGCTTGAAGAATCAGTCTACTAATTGAATTTTTTAACGTTGAGAAAAAATTTGTTGTTAAATTTTTACACCTGTTGAATCAACTTTAAATTAAATTTTTCAACTTTATCGGTTCTAAAGTCGGTCTTTCAATTGCATTGCTAAGTACTTGAACTCGCAAGTGCAAGTAATCATTTGCAAGTAGAGAATACATATAGCTCATTTGCTCGAATAACGTCATAACTCAAAAAACGCAAAAAATATGGGGCGCAATTAAGACCCTTGGCCTAGGGTGCGGCAAATTCTCGGGCCGGCCCTGCAAAGTATATTTAGACACAATAACACGCATTGATAACGCTTACGATGACTAAAAGGTGACCACCTGTATGCCGATATGAGCCGTACAGTAGCACAGTGTTGAGTCATGTGCACCGTAAATTCTAGAAAATAAATTCTTCATTCAAGTACTTCAAAACTGTGGGTATTTTTTGAGATAAGCAGTTGTCAAGTACCTAATTTTATCCATACGCCGACAACTATTTTCAAACTTTTTCTTTTTTTTCAATAGAAACTGCTTACAGTGCAATTTTCTTAGTATTATGTACTTGTTTAACTCTAAAAACCTTTAAAATGTTTTGTATGGTACTTTGTTCACACTAATGTTCTTCATTACAGTCAAGCTCTAAGTAATTGCTCTTAAGCATCTAAGGCCGCGAGCATAGTATATATGTGAACAAGCGAGACAGATAGCTATTGGTATCTGGTATGTTTGCATTGTTTGCCTGCCTGCCTGTCTGAATCGGAGTTTACTATGCACGCGGCTTAAGATGGCATTGATAGTGAGCGCTGAAGCTGATGCTGGCTTGCGCTTGCAGATGCGAGTAGCTGAATTCATCAAGAACTGCTTAGCGTGAGCTTGCTTACTGTTTATGGCTGACAGTGACAAAAAAACTTAAAGCCTTAAAATTTGCTACCAACTGAAGCAACTACTGTGCAAAATTTAAGTGTATTTCATCAACCAGGCATGACATCTCCCATACAACTGATACTATTATATTTTAAAGTTCGTTAAAGTTTTAAAGTAATAACCTTTAAATTTGTTACAGCTGTGCATTTTTGTATAAGATATACATTCTGTACAAGATATGGGAGGCATTAATCATGAAGCGTGACATCTCCCATACACTTAACAGGCGACATTTACCATGTAGCAAAAACAAATAACAAAAAAAAACAACTTTTTGTTGGTAACTTAACGATAGCTTCCTCTGCAGGAGAGCGAATTAAACGAAAACTCGAAATGTCGAACTCAATGAAAAATGCCAAACGTTCTGAACACCCAGTTGAGTTTGCTACATCCGAAAAAATTTCACGATATGGTGTTGACCCATCGTAGATTGAAAGTGTGGGAGATTGTAGAAGCCATGGACATATTGCGTTGCATGGCTCAGTGGTTCCGATTTTGAATGAATACTTGGATATGAGAAGTTAGCCGCAAGATGAGTGCTGCGTTTGCTTACAATCGGTCACAAACAAAATCGTGTGATAAGTTCGAAGGAGTGTTTGGCATTGTTCAACCGAAATATGGACAAGTTTTTGCGCCTTTTCGTAACCGTGGTCGAAACATGGTTCGAACACAAAATACCAGAGGCCAATCAGCAGTCCAAACTGGCGCCAAGTCTGGGCGAATTGGCGCCACTGAAGACCAGGTTGGGTATGTCAGCCAATAAATGTCAGCCTGACGACCGTTTTTTAAAATACAAAAGGGAAGAACAATCAATGGGGAATATAAGAACAACTTATTGTTTTGACTCAATGATGATTTGAAGAAAAAAAAAAATGATTTTTCATTAAAACAATGCAAGGGTACAATGCAATATGCACTCGCCATGGTGAAATTTCACGAATTTCTTCCTCAACCAACTTTTTCTCCGAACTTAGTCCAGAGTGACTATTTTTTGTTTCCAAACTTAATGAAATGGCTCAGCAGAAAGAGATTTCATGCCAATGATGAAAGCATCTCTCAACAAATACCTATTTCGAGAATCAAGACTAAACTTATTTTTTGGAAGGAATTAAAATATTGCAGAAACGTAAGACGAAGTGTATATAACTTGACGTAATGTATATATAAGAGACTATGTTAAAAAATAAAATTATTTTTTATTACAAAAACCTGTGCTTCGTTCAAAAAGTCATGGACTTATTGACCCGCGCCACAGTGCATTCAACTTATACAAAATTGGCACAAAAATAGAAAAAGTGCTATTGTGATAATGAACTTATTATACTTAAGTAATATTGGATGCTAAGTTAATTTAAATGAATTAAGAAAATTTGCAAAACTCGTTGAAATTGTACAGTTCCTGTGGAACTATCATCCTTGGAACAACATTAATTTTTCACATGATTTTGTATGGGAGGTACAACATACAAAAGTTGGCCGATCTTAACAAAATTTGGCCAACTTATGTGCACTGAAAATGGCAGATATATATATATATTATAAGACCTTAAGGGTAGGTACCTCTCTTGGACCTATATACATTTTTTTACATGACTTTATATGGAAGATATATACAAAAGTAAGCCGATCCTAAGGAAACTCAGTGAGAATGCTAGACAAATAGAGTAATAATTGTGTACTGAAAATTCTAGCAATTGGTAAGACCTTAAGGGTACCTCTCTGGGTCTTAAACAAATTTATTTACACAAGAAAAATTAAATTGATAATTTTTTTTTTTACAACTCTTCTTTCAAATTTAAACTCTAGTTGAAGCCTCTCGTGTGTACGTGTTTTTTTTATGTGACTAATAGAAGCTGCAGCCTTGCGCAATATATGTGATAAAAGTTTTATAGTTTCCTTGAAGCGTACGGCTGAAGTAGTCTCGGGAATAAAGAATTAAAGTTGCAGCCTCGCATTCAGTGCATTATGCCGCGTTCATAGTAAACGCCGATTCAGACAGGCAGGCAGGCAGAGTGTGTGAAAAAGCGAGATAGAGAGCTATTTGTATTTCGCTTGCTCACAAAGATTTCAGCTTGCCTGTCTGTCTGAATCGGCGTTTACTATGCACGCAGCTTTATAGACATTGTAAGCTGCTACCTAAGCTCCAAGCGAAGTCTCTCGCATGTGCCGAATAGAAGCTGTAGTTGCACACATGATAGTAACGCAATATTTATTACGTATTATATGACAGATGTTATAGAAGCCATAGTTTTCATAAGAATAAACTCATTCAGCTTCAAGCTTTCATGAATAAAAGACAATTTCATTGAGAGAAGAGCATGCTTAACTAAAGTGCGATAGGCTGTGGGTTCGAATCGGCGTAATCAGCAAGCAAGGATTTTAGGTGCCAAACCTATATAGTCAAGTGTGTCGTGATTAGGAATAATAATAATTATAATGCGTGAAATAATTGGGTTTGGAAAAAATTTTATAAGTGCAGTAGGTGTGTTTTTTTTTGCCCAACTTAAAAAATATTTTCCGTTGCTACTGTTATTAAATTAGTTCTACGGTGTTTTATAGCAATTTTGCGATTTTTAAAATTTTTAAAAATTTTCTATACTTATAAGAGGACTCGCAGAATTAGTACACGACCTTACGAAGAAAAAAAATTTGGCGTTTTTTTTTTTGAAGTTTATACCGAGCTTGATATAGTTAGTAACTTTCCATTCTTTTAAGAGTACTCGCAGAATTAGTACCCGACCTAACGAAGAAAACAAAAATTTAAAAAAAATTAAATATCTCTACAAAATTTCTCTACACAGTCTCTTTTCTGACTCGTGACACTTTTTCTTGAGATGCTCAATAGCTTCAAAACCATTTTTGTAGTAAGAATCGAAAAAAATCAATCCGCCATTTCAGGCCTGAAAAGAAATTCCAAACGGTTTATGAACTCATGATTCTATTTTATTATTATGATTCTCAATAAGTTTTTACACAAAGAAAACTGTGAAAATGTTTAATCCAGATTTAACTTCTCTAACGTTTATTTTCATTTTAAAAATGAAAACTTTTAAAACATGAGCTTCTAAAACCTTGGTTTGGTTTTCTAAAATAAAGATTTTAAAACGTTCGTTTAATTTTATAAAATAAATATTTTAAATTAGCTTTCAAAAAGTTCTTTTAATTTTATTAAATAAACATTTTAAAATGAGCTTTTAGAACGTTGGTTTGATATTTTAAAATTAAGATTTTAAAATAATTAGAAGAATTGCAAACCATTTTTAAAATATTCTTTTAAAAAATATCAAACGTACTTTTAAAAGCTCATGTTATAATGTTTATTATAGAAAATCAAATGAACGTTTGAGAAGCTCTTTTCAAAATGTTCGTTTTAAAACGAAAATAAACGTTAGAGAAACAGAATTCTTTCAGTGTATTTGGCATTATTTGCTCTCTGGGGTTGGCGAATGTCTGGAGAGAAATCACAGCTGATACGAACAATTTCTTTTGAGAAAAATTTTCTGTTAAATAGAGCATTGAACACGGGTTAACGCGATTCTCAGGTTCGCACCCCACACACTTATTAAGCACGGCCATGGCCGCCTAGGTCTTACTCAATTCAACTATAAATTTATTTTTAAAATTTTTAATAATCACTTGTATGTCATTTTAAGCAAAATTTGTTATTTAAAAAAGCAATTTTGTAAAAAAATTTCATAAAAAAAAATTATTTAAAAAAAATTTTAAAAAATTTATAAATAAAAAAAAATTAAATTAATTAATGTAACTCATACAACAATAAAACAAAATGTTAAAACCATAAAAATAATATCTTAAAGTAAACGGCACATTATATTTACCATCTTTTTTTTTGTTTTTTTTTTTTTTTGTAGATATTTAGACGGACTTAAGTACCGTTAAAAGATAATCATTCGAAACGTATTTATTTTTTTTTTGTAAAGTTTTAACTAACGTAAATATTTTTGATGCGTTACAAAATTTAATGAAACTCAATTTAATTATATATTAATTTTTTTTTAGCCGCACAATTTATTTAATAATAATACAATATTCACTTTTTACAACTTTTTTTAAGCTTTCACTTTTACATCGTTAATTATATTTATTTATATTTCAAACTAGATAATTATCTAATTTTTATTGAATTGTAAAATTTTCAACATATCGACATATTTTTTCTTTGTCAACAAAATTTCCAAACTTATCACTTGAAATGAAAACCATTTACTTTATTTCACTTTATTATGAATTTTCACTTGTTTTTTTTTATTTCAAAATTTTTTCACATTTTCACGAGCGTGTTACAATTTCTTTATTATTGTTTTTTTTTTGTTTTTTATATCCACTTTATATTAAAAAAACTGTCAACTCGTGCTCTAAAGATTTTACTGCAACTTTAAATTAATTTTTAAACACATTTGAATTGATTCTTGATATGTACAAATTTTTGTTGCTCTTTTTTTTAAATACAAAATTTTTCACAAGCATGGAAAATTTTAATTATTTATTTTTTTAAAAAATATTTTTGTATTTTTTTTTTATTTGATAAACAATTTGCTCACATAGATAATCGTGAAGTTTTATTGATGACAACTTTTCTTATCAGCAGATTTTTTCATATAAATTGTTTTTTTTTTTTTGTATTGACAAAGTCAACAAATTTCACCATGATTTTAATTTTCACTTAATTTATTTATTTAATTGCTCTATCAATAGAGCATCTTTTTCACAAACGCATGTACACACACACACACACATGCCAAATGGGCTTTAATGCATGTCACTTCCGTTCGCACGATCGTTACGTTTCCGTTCCGTTACGAGCCAGCAATATAGACAATTTCCGAAAATCTTGCATTTCAAATTTCGTTCAATTATTTTTCCACACTACGAAAAAAAAACAAAACACACACACAGAGCGGCAAAAAACATTCAATTTAATTTTAAACTCGCGCCCGCAAATTAACAAATAATAAGAAAAGCACTGCGACAACGTAAAGCAGCTAGTCCGAATCGTACGAGAGAAGCAGAACAACAGAGCAGCAAACGAACAAACTTATAACGAAGATCTACGAATGAAAGTATGATCGCGAATGCGCGTTTAGCGATAGCATACGAACGACCGTATCAAACGAATCGCACCGAGCTGAGCGTATGAATGAACGAACAAATCATGAATGAAAAAATTCAAAATACCGCAACGACGAAGGCGCGCGCTGCTGCTGATGACGAACAGCACGAGAATAACAACAAAAACAACGATAAAAAAAAAATACAATATACGAGTGAAGTAATAATAACAATAACAACAGCGACAGCAATAATAAGAGCAACGAAGATCATCGTCATAACGCAGCAGAACGAATGCGACACGAGTGAGCGAATGAACAAACAGTCAAATACACACACACACACACATCCACACACAGAATAGCGTGCAGCGAAATAAAAGCTGCAACGATCGTTTGCAGCGCTGCAGTCAGATCGCGCGCATTTTGTTTTTCTAAATGTGCTGTCAGAGTTTGTTATGACGTTTGTTTGTGAATGAAAAAAAAACTATGCATGCGCACATATGTGTGTGTGTGTTCCTTAATTATGGTTCATCACAACAAGTATATCAACGTAATATATTTACTTAAATAGTCTGCTAACGTCTCTGCATATTTTGTAGGGTTTCCATAGCTCTAGGCCAACGCCTCCTGCCCACATAACACCAAACAAATATACTCGTATCATAAATTCCATCATAAATAAATTTAATTCATCGTTTTGTAAACAATTACTTGGCCACAATCAGAAAGTACAAAGTTCGATAACAGAAACCACAATAAGGCATAGAGAGCAGGGGCGTACCGAGACCATGTTGGTTGGGGGTGTATTATGGTATTTTGGCCGACTGGATACCTTAAAGTCCCGACTTTTGTAATACAACATAGATAAATTAACAAAACCCTACGGCGAATGTAGGGTCAATTTCCCAAAAGTGACCCGTCCTGTGACAGTTCTAATTTAACCTATCACAGAACAGGTTCGATATAACTTAGAATGGGACTTATAGTTTTTGAATGTGCTTAACTATATTTATCTTATCGTTAGCAATAGCTCAGTGGAAGTGCGCTAGACTGTCATGCGGTGGACGTGGGTTCGTACCCTGGCTGTTAGTTTATTTTTTTTTTAAGTTTATAATTTTTAAAAAACATATTCTTTCAGAATTTTATTTAGAGCTTAATGTCAAATAATTCATGAAGTAACAGGCTTGCTGCAACAACAAAAAGCTCTGCAAAAGAACCGAGCACACTAGACCATGGTTTCGTCGGACGCTACTCCGACTCATCAGTAACCTCTGTGGTTCAATTTACAATTTTAATTTAAAAATATAAATTCTAACTCTGTTTCATTTAACTGCTTAATCAAAAATAACCCTCAAAAACAGTTTGCTTAACACCTTGAACAAGTAATTTAAAAAAATATATTTTAAATAAAAAAAATTTTTTTTTTGTTTTGCCGGGGATTGAACCCAGGTCAGTCGAATGCTAAACGTCAACGCTAGCAAACTCGGCTAAACATGAATTTCTAAAACATTGATTCAATTTTATTATCAACGTGCCTATAAGTGTACCGTTTTCTATAAATAGACCAGCTACTGATTAGGTCAAGAGCTATCTATGATGTTGGCAATTGACACTTTTCGATATATTTTTGAACCGGTTCTAGGATTGGTTCAAAGGTATCTAGCCGGTGTCAATTTACCCTTGTCAATGACAACGCCATGTAAAAGGGAGCGCTTGGTTTCATATGTTGGTGGCAGAATTGGGACCGGTCACTATCACTTTTGAACCGGATCTTTTATCCGTAGGGAAATGACTCATTCGTTCGATCAATTTTATATAGTAGTATATGTGAACATTGTACTTTGTCGTACGCTTTTTTAGAATTAATAAGAACTCAACCTCTTTCTTCCCATGACAAAATAATAAAGTAGGCTCATATTTTCACGGCTGCTCAAATGTCTAATTTTACACTAACAAAGCTGTGAGTGCTATAAACGTCAAACAATAAAGCCACCAACAACAACTAGAAAAACTTAAATTAAAACAGCTGACTTTGACATCTAGCTCACTTCCTCTCCAATATGCGCCTACCTTATTATTAATATCATGCTTCTTCCAACCTTCTCAGAGAGAAATTAACTTTTTAAGAAAAAACTCACTCTTTGATCAAAATGAAATTTGGTTAGGATAGAGCTTTTAAGTTGGTTGAATTTTAGTTTTTTTCAATAGTAAAAATTTTCTTAAAAAAATGTAGTTATATGCATTCATCAATTGTCAAAATTGTTAAATTATACTCTCCATGTCTTGTCGAATTTTAACTTGCATTGAATTTTGAATTGAATTTAATTTGAATTTTAACGGTTTTCCAATTTTTCTAATTATATCTAAAAGTTTGTTAAATTTTCCTTCAAATGTGATGAAAATTACTGCGAAGCTATAACCAAAAGTATTTTTAATGAATTTTCTTAATATTGCCGCAAGTTATTTAGAGTTATTTCAAACAAATGCTAAGAAAGAGAAAAAAACTCTCAAATTGAATGTTCTAAATTGGGAAGCAAATATCTCTGCCATCTTTGAATAGATTTTATTTATGTCTTTTTTGTATTTAAGGCTTTTTAACAGTTATTTTAAAAAAATTATTAAGAGTTACACCGTTCCTTTTTTGTTTATATTTAAATCAGTGGTCGGCACCCATGAAGCACATGCTTTGACAAAATTCTCACATATTTTCAAGCTCTTTCACTCACTCGACAAACAACTATTGCCGCAGCAGCATTGTTTTGAATGATATGCAATTTTTTTGTCTCTCTTTCACTAACAGTATCACTTACAGTATATTTTCAATTTTGCCGACCAATGATTTAAATTATACCGTTTCGAAAGAGACCACAAAATTTAATTTTTTCGCAAAATATAAGCTAAAATGATTTTTGTTGTAAATGGAGAAATACTCTAATTTGCATTTTTGATTTTCTTACAAAGTCTATTGCGCATTAAAGGTGTCATGTTATTAAAGGTATCATATCATGATTTTTTTTGAGAAAATTATTTTTTTTTAAATGAATTTTTCTTTTTTTTCCAAAATTAATAAAATTGTAAAATAATTTATTTGAATGTAATAACTTTATATTTTAAATCAATTAATAGTTATAACCACGAACTTATTTTAACCATCGCACTTATTTTACATTTGTGCGAAAAATACAAAGGGCTTCACTAAATCTTTTTTCTTAAATATTTAATTCAATAATAATGCAAATTTCTCATTTCCTGCAACTGTAACTTTTGTGGGATTAAGGGATATTTTGATTACTTTCTGAAACATTAGCTTTATGCGTCAGAGATTCTACGCCTTCGAATAGTTATAGAATACTTCTAAATCCGCTTTCAATTGAAGTTAGTTCACAAAACAATTTTTAAGTAACAACTTTATTGATTCTAGAATTCACTTTTGGGTCAAGTAAGTTTAAAATAGAATTGAATTAAGGAATTCATGCAAAGGCTTTATTGCTTCTAAAAAACTGCTTAAATTGTCTGGATTCGTTCAAAAATATCCAATGAAGGCATCGTCGTTTTTTGATTTGCATTCAGAAATTATAAATCGGCCTAATTCTATTACAACGTAAGTCAATATTTTGAAAATAATGGTTATTAGCAATTTGGATAGATTCAACAAAACTACATCCATGCCTTTATTTAGTTTTTAATGTTTTTATGAAAAAAAAATGGCTATAGAACGTTTAAAATAATACATTATAGTACGAGTATGAACTTCATACATATATTGAACAGTTTTTGTTCGCCTCTTAAGCGTTAGATAATTTTGAATTACGTCTTATTAGAGTTAAGCCGACGATATGTATTTCTGAGCAAAATATTAAAATGAATTGACTGAAATTGGTTTGAGGCACGACCATAAGCCGAACGACTAAAAGCCGTTACAAAGATTTGGCCGACTGAATTGCTCTTAGAGAATATTTCATAGAGCGCAGCTCTAAATAACTTTAAACAAGACTGAACGAATAGTACTACTGAACTAATTAAGTATTGCTAAAGAAATAACCGACTGAAAAAGAAAAGATAATGACATTAAGGGTTTGGGATTAAATGCAAATTTGGCCGACTGAAGTTCATTTTAGGTACAACTGATAGTGAATTGGCTGACTGAAGATTGTTCTTGATATGTCATGAAATGAAATAGCCGTCTTAAGTTGGTTTTTGGTTTTCTGATGGCGAACATGGAAACAAATAGTGCGACTGATTTTGATCTGTTCATAGTTATTGTTAATAAAAATCAACATTTTAAACAAATTTCAGTAAAAAACAACAATTTGGCCGACTCTAAAAAAGTTAGGGGGCTAGCTTACCCCCTAAGCCCACCGCTAGTTTCGCCCTTGATAGAGAGAGAGAAGTAAAGAAAAACTCATAACAATCAACAACTAAAATAATAACAACAACATCATTTATGATCAACATCATCATCATCAAGCCATACAACGCAATCATGCCCATCAACTAACTTACTGTATGATTAAGTTCGCAGAATATGAAAAACAAATAAGTTTGAAAAGAGACTGTGTAAAAGAAATAATAAACAACAACAACAACAACAACAACAACAACAACAACAACAACAACAACAACAACAACAACAACAACAACACATATTTGTAAAATATTTTAGTATTTATTCATCAATAATTCTGAGTAAAAATAATGATAGTGCGTATAAAAACAGAAAAGATGAAAAGACGAATAGTAAGAAAAAAGAAAATAAGCAAAAATAACAACGAGATCTGAGTAACATGAACCAGGCAATTCGTAAACAACAACTTGATTTTTGTACAAGTTGTTCTAGTTGTTTTTGTTATTGTTTTTTAAAGTTGTTTTAGTTGTTAGTGCAATTAATTAGAAGCAGGCATTTTGTTGTTTTTGCCGCAATGACTCGGCATAATTTGCAAAAACAACTGACTCAGTATTAGCACAGTGTTGCGCTACTTTATTGAGTTGTGGCACTTTTTATATTGCGTTATTACGCTGATACACTTTTTTTGAGAAAAGTAACGCAATAGCGCATTTATATAAAATTTTCTTTTATAGCTGCTCGTTCTTCTTCATTTGTACATTTTTATATGTTCGATGTTCAACTCGTCACGGTCTAGACATATGAATCACACAGAATGTTGCCATATGTCCCATATTTTACGAAACGTCCCGTATTTAGCATGATATTTGAAATGTCTCACCGGGACACGGTCAATAATTTGAAAAAATGTCTACGATATTCTACAGACAGGTGCCTACCTGTCTATGAATTATGAAAAATAATGAATTCAAGAAAATCGATTCGTTTGAAAATAAGGAGATTTCACCTAAATAGTGTGGAATCCGATCAATCATCGTTCTCGTAGTGAAATTTGAGCCGGCATGAAAAAAAACGTGATTTTTGTATGGAACTAAGACATCTTTCTATATTTATAAACTAGCCCCAAACACAAAAGTTCCTATCCTGGATTTTTGATTGTGGCAACTAATGGAAAAGCACGTTTTTGTTATGTAATACCAAATTAGCTATCAATCGTCCTGGCAGGAATTCAAATAGTCGGTCATGACCACGGAGAAAAAAAAAATGGGCTAAAATCAAGCTCAAAGAGCTCGTAACTGAAATCAGCAGCTCAAAACCATCTCAAAACATGCCATTAATTTTTTTGATAAAAACTTCAATTTGTACTAAATACATGTAATCTTGGGCTTTTTTGTAAATAGCTAATTTTGTTATATTTTCCTTTCCGAATTGGATGAAATATATCTAATTTGAACAATGAATATATAATTTTTATATTGCATGCTATTTTTATTTGTTTTTCATTTTCTTTTTTTTTTGTTTTGATATTTTTTGTATATTATTTTTTATTTATTTTAAAATATTGTTCACATTTCACAAACATACTTTGATTGAAAATTTCAAAATTCCTTAGATTGGGCATATTTACTTTTTTTTTGTACTATTAATCCTTACCTGGCATGCATTGGACACAAATGAGGATGTTTTTTGTTTTTATAAACAATACCAAAATGACATAAATTGGGCACAAATGAGCATATTAATTTTTTGATAAATGATCCAAACATCACATTATGTACAAAAAATGAGCGAGTTAATTTTCTGATAAGCAATCAAGTTAGGGCTTGATATCAAGAACATTATGGCTTAGCTCAGAATTACTCACAAAATTTATTAGTTTGGCATTGTTTTCAGCTCAAATTTCTCTCCGTGACAATATGATGAATGGAAAAAAAACTATAAAAGTCAAAATTGAAAAGCAATTTGCATGCAAATAAGCTAATTACACATTCATTGTGTGTGAAATAATTTGAATAATCCTTTTGATTGTAGAATTCGTCCTCACAATGGTACATTTGCAACAGATGAGTCAATAGTCATATTGAAAAAAAAAAAAAAAATTTCCGAAAAAAACTACTGACAGATACAACAGTTAAATGGTATTCGATTTTGAGTTGAATGACCCATATCTTCTGAAAACATATTGATTTGATTTATAAATTATTTATATGATATATTTATATTTATTAATTTTTCATGTAAAATTTTCATCGATATTCTTAGGATTATCTATCTCTCTGGGACGTGGAATAAGTGCCACTTAAATTGATCTAAGCGCGTGCAAATATTTATTGATCTTAATGCCGAGTATCTTTAAAAATAATCAAGCCATTTTCGATCATAAAATTTGTTTTTACTTGTCTATCTTTAAACATAAATCGCAACAACTTAATCGCAATGCTTGATTTTTATTATTATATTACTTTATTTATTACAAAACAAGCTAATTTTGGGCCCTTAATACCAATGTAATGATCTTGATACTGGGGCGATTTATAACTTTTAACTATAATGATTTATGGCGAAGTATACTACTATCTTGATGGGTGGCAAAAAATGTTTTAATTTTTGGTAAACAATTCTAAAGGACTCATTCACATAACTCAAATATAAAAAAAATTGATTATCGTTCAGGTTCTAAACAAGTTAAACGATCAATAAAATGTTGTAAGATCAATTTGGATTAGAAAACAAAAATTGCCTAATAGAGCTGGTAAAATTTTATCATTATTGAGTATCTTACCAAATTAAAAAGATGCATAAAATCACTTTTGTTACAAACTTTTTACGGCCCATAACACAGTTCAATACATAAATTAGTTTAAAAATTCAATTAACAAATTTAAGTAGAAAACGAAAATTTAACAGTAAAACGAAAAAAAAAAATTACACGTGTATGTCACAAAAAAAAAAAAAAAAAACACAAACAAATAAAAAACGGATTTTGGCCTTTAAAAATTTACGTTTTAGCTATATTTAAAACTTGAAAACAATTTTTAGATTTGTTCACATGACTTTTTATATCAAATAAATTTTCGTTGCATATATTCAGGCTGGAATTTTTTTAATATAGTTTGAGTTATAAAGTTTGAAAATCACTGTAGTAGCAACATATAATAACAGTTTGAGCGACATTAGGTGCGAAGCATAACGTTTGTCTTTTATGTATATATATTAAGGTGTGCCAAAACATGACGATATTTTTTTTTTCGCTCTCCCCCAAAAATATCAAAGAATATGTCCAAACAAAAATTCTGTTAGAGGCAGAGCTCTTAATTTTAATTTTAAGAGGTCTCCCACGGAACTTTTAGTTTTTCCATTTAAATAACACGGGAACTAGGGTTTGAAACATTATTTTGTCCTGCAAGGTATGAAGAAATTTTTTCTTGATAAAATGAATGAATGGATCATATTCAGTACTAAATTTTGGACAAAAAAATTTATCGAGCCAAATTTTCATCGTCGATATTGAAGTTTCTACAGATCTTTGAAACTGAAAATTTATAAATTTCAATTTTTTTTGCATTTTCCAACTAAACTATTGCAGATAGAAAAAAAAGTTGAATAGCAATTTTGTAGTTTGTGCTCTTTTTTTATCAATTAGTTTGAATTCCATTGTAAACCAAAATTGGAATAAACTACTCATAATTAACTATTTCAAAAAGAAGTCTATTTCATAAATGCTTCTTTTTTCTGATTTCTACTGAAGGATGTATTTAATTTTCAAATAAATTTCTAGTTCTTCGTATTGTTAACATAATAAATTGTATTTCATATAAAAAGTTTATCAAGAACAATTTTGTGGAAAATAAGCTGTACTTGCTGTGTTTGATTAAAATTTTATGTCTATCATCAATAAATTTCATAATATAGTTGAAAAATCATAGAAATAAGACTTTGCGGGCATGTTAATTTTAACTATTGATAATACCGAAAATCTCACCCATACAGTTTTGGTGCAAGTTTAATATACTGAGAATTCTGAACAGAAATTTTAGCTTAATCATCAATCTTTCAATTGATAAGAGCAAAAATTCATAAAAATGGTACTTTGTTAGCCTGTAACATTGTTGTTTGTAATGATACGAAAATTTTGTAAAAATTTTTATGTCAGCCGTCAGACAAACTACAAAATTGCTATTCAACTTTTTTTTCTATCTGCAATAGTTTAGTTGGAAAATGCAAAAAAAAATTGAAATTTATAAATTTTCAGTTTCAAAGATCTGTAGAAACTTCAATATCGACGATGAAAATTTGGCTCGATAAATTTTTTTGTCCAAAATTTAGTACTGAATATGATCCATTCATTCATTTTATCAAGAAAAAATTTCTTCATACCTTGCAGGACAAAATAATGTTTCAAACCCTAGTTCCCGTGTTATTTAAATGGAAAAACTAAAAGTTCCGTGGGAGACCTCTTAAAATTAAAATTAAGAGCTCTGCCTCAAACAGAATTTTTGTTTGGACATATTCTTTGATATTTTTGGGGGAGAGCGAAAAAAAAAAAATATCGTCATTTTTTGGCACACCCTAATATATATATATATATAGATGATTTTTAAGTTACACTGAATCGCGTAATTCTCTAAAATAAAGTGAAAGAAAAATTCATACTATATGCCCTTGACATAGTTATCCAGCAGGGAAGTAAAGACTGTCTAAGAAATAATTGACCTTCTGTTTTTAGGTTATTTATACAAAACTTTTGCCTCTATAGCAAGATATTTGGTACCTAAATAAAGTATAAATATTGCAGATTAATAAAAAAAATACTCATTAGTAAAATAAAAGAGCTACTGAAAAGATGTCGTCTCAACAAGAAGAAAAGCGGAAAGCAATTATTTGCAAATACCAGGAAAATCCAAACACCACGTACAAAAAGATCGCTAAGGAAGTTGACGTGTGCATAAAAACTATCTGAAGGACCATAAAACGATACAAACAGCTAACCCCGTTATCAAAAACACTAGGCTCAGGGAGAAAAAATGGTCCAGCGAACCAATCGGTTGCCTAGAACGTTAAGCGGCTGTTAAATCAGAATCCAGGCACTTCGGTTCGTGATTTGGCAGCAAAAGTGGGAACATCGAAGTCAAGTGTTCAACTGATTAAAAAATTGTACAATTTTTTTTTACAATTACAACTGTACAAGGAGCTATAAAGTACAAAAAGTACCTGATAGGTCAGAAGAAAAGGACTGAAAGTAGGGCTCGAAAACTGTATCGCGATTACCTGCCCAAATTTGATTGTGTGATCGATCAACGATGAAACGTACTGCAAAGCGGATTTCAAGCACGGATATTGTACTGCGGTTAGAAGCGGTGGAGCATCCTCTTAATTTACCACCGAAAAACATACCAAATTTTCAAAGAAATACATGGTGTGGCAGGCCAGTTGCAAATGTGGCCTTCGAAGTAAGGAATTTGTGACAGATCGCACAATCAACACATCGAAATTTACATCTGACAGTGTCTGAAGCGGTGTTTGCTGCCTTTTATACGTCAGCAACAAGGTTCAGCACTATTTTGGCCTGACCTAGCAACATGTCACTACGCCCAGAGAACGATGGATTGGTACCAAGCCAATAATGTCACTGTGGTATCAAGAAAAGCTAATCCTCCGAGTTGCCCCGAACTTCTTCCAATCGAAAGATATTCGGCTTTAATGAAAGAAATCTTCAGAAGACCAAACAAACTGCGAAAAACATCGAAATATTTCGACGTAAATGGCGTCGGGCATACACTTAGGTCAACACAAGGTATGTAAAAAACCTAATGGAGGACCTTAATCAAAAAGTGCATAATTTTTTTCAAGTGTATTTTTTCAGTGTAAATAAAATTTGCATTTATTTTGTAATGTTCACTTAATAATAAACTGAAAGAATTTTTAAAAAAACATCATTGGTTTTTTTACAATAAAAAAAATAATAAAAGGATAGCTATTTCTGGGACAGTCTTTACCTACCATTACCAAGTAATCATTATGGAGCTAGTTCAGTAATGAGTAATTCCCCTACTGGGTAAATGATTATTTTTTATTTTATTATTATTTTTAAGAACTGATAACTTTAGTTTTTCAAGGAAATTCTTGTTTGAGTTATAAAATAAAAAAACGCATTTATAACAAAAACAATTAAAGCAAATAAAACTTAATTTAAAAGACTTTAATTGTTTTTTAACTTTAGATACGGATGCGGATGCGGAAGTGGATGCGAATATAAAAAACAAAATTAAAAAAGCGGATGCGGATCCAGATGCGGATGTCAAATTTTTGAGGATGCCAGTTAAGAATAGATAAGAATAAGGTTGCGGTTATAGTGAGCGCCGAGTCAGACAGGCAGGCAAGCAGGCAATGTGAACAAGCGAGATAGATAGCTATCTGCATCTCGTTTTTTCACACAGATTTCAGCCTGCCTGCTTGCCTGTCTGAATCGCGTTCACTATAATCGCAGCCTAAGCCTGCTGACTGATATATGCCAATTGTGCCAAATGACCCAATCGAGCCACTGGCCGAGCATAATTGATTCAAAATCATCAGGTTTAGCTATTTTTCGTAGAAAATGCGTATTTAATAATGCATATTTTTTATGTTTTTTTTTTTTTTCAATTAAGCTAATTGAGCCACTTACTTAACACTACTGCTTTGCAAAACAGTTCAGTCCCTTTCATAGGGGCTTTACAAACACAAAAAGTTGCACATTTCTTAAACTTTTACCAAACATGCTTTCTTTTAATGATTTTAATGACTTTTTAAAACGGGATTTATATAAGTTTTTTTTCTTTTTTTCTTTTAATTTTTCTTGTAAATTTTTCAGCTAATGTTTACAAAAGACATTCTTGAGCTTTTGTGCTAAGCTTAGCAGTAACTAGCACTAAAAAAAAAAAAAAAAAAAAAAAAACCGAAGCAACTGCTACTAATTATTAACTTAGCCTATAAGTAGAACACAACGACGACATAGATATCTATGTCGTTATGTATGACAATATATGCTGGTACCATGTTGGCGCAGCCAAACACACAAACAATAATATTGACTGTAGAAATTCCAACACGTTTTTCTTTTATGATTCTTTAGAATGAAAAAAAAAATGTTGCTTTTGTGTGTTTTATATTATTATTGCTATAGAGCTTTTGAGCTTTTGAGCATTCCAAAGAGCAAGAACATGTTGGGATGAAGCGGTTAGAGGGTGAAGATGTTAGATGTATATATAAAGTGCATCTGAAGGTGTTTTGAGGGCGCTTAAAAGGCTATGCACTTGCCACAGTGCCGTCTGTCTGTTTATTTGCTCAACTACAACATATTTGTTAGATTTTGGGACAAATAATGTTGATCAAATAAAGTTTTTTTTTTATTAAGTTTTATCATTTTGGGTTATTTAGGTCTAAGTTGTTGTTGTTGTTGTTACTTTTTTTTATGTGTGCCTATGTGTATAACTATTAGAGAGTTGACATTTATAGCGCATGCATTAACGGCTTTAAGTGGCTCTAAGATAAGAGAGAAAAAGTTGGGAAATTTTTTGAATTTTTGTTAATTTATTTTATTAGACAATTTTTTATGAATGAGCAGCAGAGTAATAATGAATGAAGGCATAAAGCTGCATATTTGTAGAAAGTGTAGGACTTAATAAAAAAAAAAGGAAAAAACAAATAAAAATAAAACTCCAACATAAGCAGTTTTAAATGAGTGGAATGTAAGCGGGTCGAAATTCTCCTTCCCGCATCAAAATTTATCTTCAGAAAATTTCTCTTTACAAAATTCATCTTCAGAAAATTTCTCTTTACAAAATTCACTCTTGTAAAATTTCCCATTTTTTAAAATTCAATTTTATAAAATTCCTCTTTAATGAATTGCACCTGTTTACAATTCACCTTCACAAAATTCAACTTCACAATTCACATTTACGAAATTTTTCTTGTAAAATGTTTCATAAGTGAAAAAGCTCGCGAGTTTTAACAGTATTCGTAGAATTTCGTAAGAATATTTTAAGAAAGGTGAATTTTAAAAATGAAAAATTTGAAAAGGGAAATTTTGTAATGAATAAATGAAATTTCGTAAATTACATTTTAAGAAAGGTGAATTTTAAAAATGAAAAATTTGAAAATGGAAATTTTGTAATCAACAAATGAGTGTAATTATGAGTGGAATGTATGTGGTAATGGCAGTGAATGCTCGAAATTAACCTTTTAAAAATTCGCCGTGTCGAAATTAAAGCACAGAATATTCCACTTTACAAAATTCACCCTCTGGTAATTTTCGCCTTTTTAAATTCAACATCATTCATACATCATAAACGAAATTCTTTTTTCAAAAATTCAGCTTCACAAAATTCCACTTTATAGAATTCGCCATTTACGAAATTCTTCTTGCAAAATGTTTAAAAAGTGAAAAAGATCACGTGTTTGTTCATACAAATATTTCACATTTCAAAATAAAATTCCCTTTATAAATTCACCTTTCTTAAAATTCTTCTTAACAAAACTACCTTTTCACAAAACTGCTTCTTTTAAAAATTTCCTTTTGCAAAATTCCTCTTAACAGAATTTCTAAGTGACCATTTTTGGTTTTTGTTTTTTGTAAAATTTCGTTAAGGTCAATTCTGTTACGAGGAATTTTTCAAAAGGAAATTTTTAAAAGAATCAGTTTTGTGAAAATGAAGAAATTTTGTTAAGAAGAATTTTAAGAAAGGTGAATTTATAAAGGGACTTTTATTTTGGAATGTGAAATATTTGAATAAACAAATCAGTATAAATATGAATGAAATGTATCTTTAAATAGGAGCGAATGGTCAAAATTAAACTTTCCAAAATCCATCGTGTTGAAATTCATCTACAGAAAATTTTCCTTTACAAAATTCAACCTTTTGAAATTTGCCCTTTTTTTTTAATTGAACTTAATAAAACACCTCTTAAAACGAAATTTTTCTTTCTGAATTTCACTTTCACAAAATTTCACTTCACAGATTTCACTTTAAATGTATAGAAAATGAAAAGGGTCACGCGAATGTAGTAAAGGTTCTCCTCATTTTTGTAAAGGAGAATTTTTCAAAGTGAAATCTTTAAAAGGAGGATTTTTGTACAACGAAAATTTTGTAGAGCAGACTTTTAAGAAAAGTGAATTTAAAAAATGAAAATTGTGAAAAAGTGAATTATGTAAAGAACAATTGAGTGGAAATATGAGTGAAATGTATTTTTGAGTGAAAGGTAGAAATCAACAATTTCAAATTTGCCCGTGTCGAAATTCACCTACAGAGAATTTTGTTTCACTTTTTTGATATTTTTCTTTTTTAAAAATGCAACTTTATAAAATTCCCGTTTTTTCCTTTTAACAAAATATTCAACTTCACAAAATTCCACTTTACAGAATTCCACTTTTTCGAAATTTTTATTGTAAAATGTATAAAAAGTGAAAAAAGGTCATGAGTTTTATCAGTTGATTTCCGTTTAATTTTTTTTACGTAGGATTCTGGAAAGGTAAATTAATTTTGCAAAGAGGAACATTTTGTAGAATTTTGTTAAAAAAAAATTTAAGAAAGGTGAATGTTAAAATAGTGCATTTTTAAAAGGGGCATTTTTTAAAGAACAAATGAACGGAAATATGAGTGGAATGTTGTTTGAAATGGGAGCGAGTCAAAATTCCCCGTTTCGAAATTCAACTACAGAAAATTGCCCTTTACAAAATTTACAAAATTCAGTAAATTTCCCCTTTTTTAAAATACAATTTTATAAAATTGTCCTGTAATGAAATTCTCTTTTTTAAAACTAACCTTTACAAAATTTCACTTTTTTTCTTGTAAAATGTTTAAAAAATTAAAAAGTACACGTTTTTTAGCAGTATCAACGTATCTGTTTTATTTTATGTTTTTTGTTTGTAGAATTTCGTAAAGGTCAATTCTATAAAGAACAATTTTGCAAAAGGGAATTTTGAAGAAAATAATTTTAAGAAAAGTGAATTTAAAGAAAAGTGAATTTTAAAACTGAGAATTTTAAAATGAACAAATGAATGTAAATTTGATTTTTCCAATTCGAAATAGGAGCGAATGATCAAAATTAGCCTTTCCAAAATTTCCCGCATCAAAGTTCACGTATTTCTGTACACAAAAATTCTACCTATACAAATTCCTCTTTACCAAATTCCACTTTTATAAAATTCTTCTTAACAAAATTGACTTTTATATGTTAGCAATGATAAAAAGCGCGAGCTTTTTCACTTTTTATACAATTTACAAAAAAAATTTCGTAAAAGGGAAATGCTAAAAAGTGAAATTTTTACTAGTGGAATTTTTTTAAAAAAGAATTTTATCAAAGTTATTTTAGTGTTTAATTTTAAAAAAGGGGAAATGTCAATAGGGTGAATTTTTGAAAGGGAAATGTTCAGATTTTGTGAATGAAAAATTTTGTACAGGAAAAATTTGTAAATTGGAATTTTTAAAGGGGCATTTTTAAGAGAATAATTTTTCGAAAGGAGAATTTTAAAAAAGAGAGGAATTGTAAAAAGTTTATTTTGAGAAGGGGGATCTTTTAAAAGGAATTTTTTATAAGACGGAATTTTATTTTTTTTTTTAAATTTGTTCAAATATGTATAAGTATGTATATATTTTATTTTTTTAAGCGCAATATAGAATTTTTTTAAATTTATATTAAAAAATTTAAATAATTATAGAATTAATTCTAAAACATATTTTAAAATTAATCATTTTGTGTTACTAGTTGTAAATTTTCAAATAACCGCAACACTTAATTATGAGTAATTTTGTTTTGATGCAATTATTTCTGAAGCAAAACGAGCAGAAATGCAAAAACAAATTAAAACTAAGAAAACAAAAACAAAAATTTTTAAATTGTGCAAAAATGTTTGAAAATCAGTGTGTGAGGTGGCGTGGCGGCAAACATGAGTCATTTTAGATACAAAACAACAACGACTGATGAAAAAAGTCATAATAATGCACGACGTATCCAAGCAAGTCATTGACCGTGCATTGACCAAAAACACAACAAAAACAACAACAACAAAAAAAAAAGCACAGCCCCAAAACCAAACACACAGACAGACAGACACACAAAAAAAACAAAAACACCATAATACATCAACAACCCCAAACAAGCGAGTAAAAACACTCAAACCAAATAAATTAAAGGAAGTTTGAAAAAAAAAAAAACCAAAAATTTTATATTTTTATTTTTGTGTGTGAAGTATTGCTGTCTCGTATGCAAAACGTCTGTGTTTTTATCGTTTCTTGCGGCTGCTGTTGTTGTTATTGTTGTTGTTGTTATTGTTGTCGTTTGTATAGTAAGCAATATTCGCAAAGAAGGCAAATTAAAGTGAGATAAAAGCCAGCAGCAGCAGCAAGAACAATAACAACAACCAACAGCAAAAAGCTCATAAAAGAAATGTGAGAAGTTTTGAGCTCAAGGAATTCTCAGAAATTCTACTCGATAAGACAAAAATACACTGAAAATAAAAAAACAAATGTTTGATCAGCCACAAAATGCGCTCTTTAAAGAAAATAAAAAAACAAAACCAAAAAAATCATCAAAATTTTTGATACAAACTTGACATGCATTCTTAGCTACACTGCTTCCAGAAGAAATTCTAAAAATCCAATTGTGCTTCCACTCAGCCTTATTGAAAAGGGCTTTCAGAAGACTTTCTCATAAACTTAAATAAAGGCTATTTGAATAGCTTTCAAGAATGCTTCCATGACATGGCTTGTGCAAGGCAATTTATAGATATTTTCTTAGAATAATTTTATCTTAAGTCTTCTGAATCATGGAATGCCTTCTTAAAGAGTTCCTGAAATAAACCTACTAAAATACTTTCATTGAAGGCCTCAAAGAATGCTTCCATTGAAAAATTTTAGAAGCACTTCTATAGAAAACTTAGGAAAGCATTCCTACCAATGACATTCATATGTTAAAATAATGACTTCTGGGTATGAATGTAGCAGGGATGAAACTTACGACATTTCCTTTCACTTAACCATCTTTTGGAAGCACTTTTTTGCAAGGTTTGGTTACTTAACTTAAGGTTTAGCATTAAATATTAAAAATGTAATGATTTAACTTACAACCCCCATAAGAAGTGTACAGAAGAGTCTTAACATATTCTTACACTGTAAAAAAATACGAACTCGTTAGTTTAGCTTGTTCTATATCAAATGATTTTTTTTAAATTGCTAAGATATATATAGATATGAGATGTTATGATTGTGTCGTGTGTGATAAGTGTGTGGCGTGCGATGCACGAATCGCAGGTAAAAACTTAAATTAAATTTTTTTGAATGGACATCATCTTCCTGCGGTTCATGGCATATCTCAGAGATCCGACAGAAAACATGAAGTTTTGTCCAGTTCTAGTTCAGTTGTGCACAAACAGCCAAAACACACTAAACACAGAAAGAAGTTTGTTTTTAATTTTATTTAATTTTATTTAATTAAATTTAATTTTATTTAATTTTATTTAATTTTATTTAATTTTATTTAATTTTATTTAATTTTTTTTAATTTTATTAAATTTAATTTAATTTTATTTAATTTTATTTTATTTAATTTAATTTTATTTAATTTTATTTAATTTTATTTAATTTTATTTAATTTTATTTAATTGTATTTAATTTTATTTAATTTTATTTAATTTTATTTAATTTTATTTAATTTTATTTAATTTTATTTAATTTTATTTAATTTTATTTAATTTTATTTAATTTTATTTAATTTTATTTAATTTTATTTAATTTAATTTAATTTAATTTAATTGAATTTAATTTGATTTAATTTAATTAAATTTAATTTAATTCAATTTAATTTAATTTAATTTAATTTAATTTTATTTAATTTAATTTAAGTTAATTTAGCTTTAATTTTATTTAATTTAATAATATTTTAATTTAATTTAATTTAATTTAATTTAATTTAAATTAATTTAATTTTATTTTATTTCATTTAATTTAATTTCATTTAATTTTATTTTTTTTTAATTTAATTTAATTTAATTTAATTTGATTTAATTTAATTAAATTTAATTTAATTCAATTTAATTTAATTTAATATAATTTAATTTTATTTAATTTAATTTAAGTTAATTTAGCTTTAATTTTATTTAATTTAATAATATTTTAATTTAATTTAATTTAATTTAATTTAAGTTAATTTAATTTTATTTTATTTCATTTAATTTTATTTTTTTTTAATTTAATTTAATTTAATTTAATTTAATTTAATTTAATTTAATTTAATTTATTTTAATTTAATTTAATTTAATAAAAATAATTTAATTTAATTTAATTTAATTTAATTTAATTTAATTTAAATTAATTTCTATAATTTAATTTAATTTAATTTAATTTAATTAAATTTAATTTGATTTAATTTAATTTAATTTAATTTAATTTAATTTAATTTAATAAACTTTAATTTAATTTTATTTAATAAACTTTTATTTAATTTAATTGAATTTAATTTAATTTAATGTAATTTAATGTAATTAAATTTAATTTAATTTAATTTAATTAAATTTAATTTAATTTGATTTATTATAATTAAAAAACAAAAAAAAAAACAAATTGGCCATTTCAGCCCTTGAAAGGATTTTCACCGAGCTTCTTATGATCAATTGTGTTGTGTGTGTTATTAAATGTTTGCACACAATTGACCGAGAACTGGACCTACATGTTTTATGCCGACTCCGAACGGCTAAAGTTCTTGTTCTCAAGAAGCTTTACATGGCACTATTTACTCCCTGAGGTTTGCCATTGCCTGCAGAGAGGTGGTGACCGATCAGAAAAATTTTTTATTGAAAAAACTTTTCCCCGCGACTGGGAATCAAACCCGGGCTCCGAGCATGCTAAGCCACACACTTAACCTGCATGCCACGGTCACCACATTTTTTTTAAATTTAATTTAATTTATTTTTTTTTATTTTAATTTAATTTACTTTAATTAAATTTAATTTAATTCAATTTTATTTAATTTAATTTTATTTAATTTAATTAAATTTAATTTAATTTATTTAATTTAATTTAATTTATTTTTTTTTCATTTAATTTAATTTTATTTAATTTAATTTAATTTTAATTAATTTAATTTAATTTAATTTTATTTAATTTAATTTAATTTAATTTAATTTACTTTAATTAAATTAATTTAATTTAATTTAATTTAATTAAATTTAATTTAATTTAATTTTATTTAATTTAATTTAATTTAATTTAATTTAATTTAATTTAATTTGATTTAATTTGATTTAATTTGATTTAATTTGATTTAATTTGATTTAATTTAATTTAATTTAATTTAGTTTAATTTAATTTAATTTAATTTAATTTAATTTAATTTAATTTAATTTAATTTAATTTAATTTAATTTAATTTAATTTAATGTAATTTAATTTAATTTAATTTAATTTAATTTAATTTAATTTAATTTAATTTAATTTAATTTAATTTAATTTAATTTAATTTAATTTAATTTAATTTAATTTAATTTAATTTAATTTAATTTAATTTAATTTAATTTAATTTAATTTAATTTAATTTAATTTAATTTAATTTAATTTAATTTAATTTAATTTAATTTAATTTAATTTAATTTGATTTAATTTAATTTAATTTAATTTAATTTAATTTAATTTAATTTAATTTAATTTAATTTAATTTAAAATAATTTAATTTAATTTAATTTAATTTAATTTAATTTAATATAATTTAATTTAATTTATTTTAATTTTATTTAATTTAATTTAATTAAATTTAATTTAATATAATTTAATTTAATTTAATTTAATTTAATTTAATTTAATTTGATTTAATTTAATTTAATTTAATTAATTTTAATTTAATTTAATTAAATTTAATTTAATTTAATGTAATTCAATTTAATTTAATTTAATTTAATTAATAATTTAAAAAAGTTATTCAAGATTGAAACGTGAGTGACAATTTTTATTGATAAGTTGAACTATCTTGGAAAATAATTGGGCTGGCACATTATGTGTCTCGTATTTACTTGCTATATCAAATTAGTGGATTTTGGTTTTTTTTTTAAATCAAGCAATAGATGCGTTTCATTAAAAAGGCATTTGAAGAAGTGAAACGTGAGTGACATTTATTTTTTTTTTATTAGAAATGATATCAGATACCAAAAACATCAAGAAAAAGTGAAAGCCTACCCTAAAAGAACGTATAAAAAAAAAATTTAGAGAAAACTGAAAGTTATATCCGGATTCATATAATATAACAAACTTTGCAAAAATTAAAAATATCTTATTAAATCCTGATTTTAAGAAGTTGGCATCGACGGAATTGCTAAAAGGCCAGACATATAGTCATATTTAGCACGGTCTTTGATTTTTAATGAGCGTAAGGATCAGCGAATTAGGCTAAGCGATATATACAAATTTAGATGCAGTATCGTTATAAATTTTGTTAAAATGTTTTAGTTCTGAAATAGTTTTTGTGTTGTTTTTATATTACGAATTAATTTTTGACTTTATAATGCTTTACATAATGCACTTTCAATAAAATTATTTTTCTTTTTTGCATAAAAATGACCCTAATGTTAAGAAAAATTTATGTTTTCCAAATTATGATTAATAAAGTTCACCAGATTAGCCAGTAAGCAAAAAAAAGACAATTAAAATTGCCTTGAAAAGTAAGTAACACCAACGTGAAATGTGAGTGACAAAATAAGTATATGAAAAAATCTTGAAATTCAGCGAAAAAAAACTACATTTTTTTTTTTTGCAGTTAAAATTTCTACTCAATTTCGTTACGGAAAATTATTTTATGTTTTATATAAACTCAAAAAATTCGCAGATTTAATGGAATTTGTAAGAAGAAGTCGAAAAATGCAAAACGTCTGGTAAGATTGAATTAAAAATTCAGTGCCAGATCAAGTTTATTTTTGAAGCTCTTATTTTTAGCACCCATTCTCTAGAAAAGTTCGAGGGAAGCGAAAAAATTTTGACTTTTGAAAATTTCATGCCCTTCATGGGTACTCTATCGAACAAGTATGCATTTACTTAACTTAACGAATGACAGATCATTACTTTTTTGCGTACTCCTCCCAGAACCAAATACCATCTACGCCACTGGTAGTGTGGCTACGTTTTGCTTGAAATAAGCTTTTCCGTACTACTTGAAAACCTTTTCTAGGGCTTAATATTCCCATACAAGGCAAGTTATTTTGCAAATTTTGCCGTATAAGTTTATATTTCAATACTTTTTTTGAGCATTACGTTAAAACTTTTGCAAACGTAACTTAAATGCTTGCAAATGAAATCATGCGCTTTTTCTTAAATTTTTTCAATTTATTTAGTTTCTTCCTGCCATCCTGTGGTCTAACGTTGTACTGCTTCATAGTATAAAGTTCATACGGTATTCACACATGGCGGAGCAGTGTAGCGGCAGAAGCTGGCTGGCTAGACATTGACGCGACTCTGCGACAAGAATTCTTGCAAAACCGAATAACAATAATAACAACAACAACAACAACATAGCACAGCGGCAATAAACTCCAATAAAACAAAAACAACAAGCATCTCAACACAATCAGGCAAAGAAATTGAGTTAAGAATTTCGACATTTGTCTGCCGGGAATAAATAAATAATGCTTGATATTCTTTACTTGATTCTTGCCACTAAATAAAGGCGCAAATTTTCAGCGTAGACAAGAATTTTGTTTATTTTTAAAATATCGTATTAAGAAATGAAAAAAAAAGGAAAAATAAAAACAAAAAACACAACGTAAAAATTTAAAAACAAAAGTTTTGTAAAAAAACAAAAAAAAAAAAAAAATAACACGCTTAAATTTTAGTCAAGCGTAAATAAATAAATTGTTTTGAAAATAAATTATAAAAAATAAAACAAAAAAAAATATTTTCTGTTAATAAATATTTCAGCTCGATATTGTTTTGGTTGAAATCTTTGCTTACGAGCTGTCTGTCTAGCTGTCTGTTTGTTTGTCCGTCCGCGTCTGTCTGGTGATTTGTCTGTGACCCTTGTTGTTGCCTCGCACTGTCTCAGATATTTTGTAATATGAGCAAAGCAGAATTCTTTGCTGTCTGGCGAATAAAATGTTTTCTTTTCTTTTATTTTATTTTTTATATTTTTTTATAGTCGTTGATGTTCCTGTTATTTTTAAAGTTTTCTTTGTTGCTGTTTATGTGTGTGTGTATGCACATATATATGTATGTATGTGTGTTCTTAAAATATCAAGAAATTGCTTATCAAAGCAATCGGCATTAGATGGCAAATATTCATCAGCTTTAACCGTTAGTCATAACTTAAAAACACTTAATTTGTATGCGTTTTGCTCAAACTGTTCTGTTGCAATGGGAAAGTATAGCAAAAAAAAAAAAAATAATAAAAAAAAAATAAAACACAAAATGTTAAAAAAGTTTTTATGACTATTTTTGGCAAATAGAAACAAAATTTTGTAGATTTTCTGCAACAGCAACTGCTGCTGGTTGCTGCTATTGTTGACGCTGTGATAAAAAAGTACAAGCAGCAAAAACTTTAACAATTTATGCTTTCAACTTGTGCAAGTTGCAGAACCCAAATACATCACAATACTTGTGACAAATTGCAGCTTATGGCATACAAGTACATAAAATAAAATTCACGGCATATTTTAAGGCGCTTAACAGGTACTGCAAACATGAAGCACAGCTTAAATTGCCAAGAATTTAATGTTTTTGTCTGCTTTTATATAATAAAAAAAAAAAACATATATATATAAATTTTAAAAACTTGACACATGATTCTGTCAACACTAACCATTGATGAACCTGCGACCATCACAACCCCCGTGCCACTAGACTGCAATACGATTTTCTAATTAAAATTCTCTACTGTTGTGGGAAATGTAACTATTTTCCAAATTTACCCCTTCCAAAGCTTGGTACACTTAAATTTGACAGTTTTTTTTCACTGGTTTCTTCTTTTGCAGATGCCTAAATGATGGAGAAAATTGACCATACATGAGTACCGAATAATTTATTGATCTCATGCCAAAAACATTAAAACAAGTATCGATGCCAACCCCCAAACGGAGAGAGCGGTTTAACCCTTTATTGCATGGTAAAAAAATTAGACGTTAAAATATGCAAAAAAATCATCACTGTTACTGGTTTTTTTGTGAATTTTATCCACTTTGATGGTTTAATGGAAATTTCTATCACAATGCAATTAAGGGTTAAGCAACGAAATGGCAAAAGTGTTGCATTAAATATTATTTCATAAGTATTGGTGGTTACGGTTAAAGTAGTAACGGTTAGGTTAAAGATCTCATGATAAAAACAATAAAAAAACTAGTAAGGTATATCTTCGACTTGACCGAAGTTAAAATACCACCACGACCGATTGATAAGCGTACAAAATTTGAAATTATAGCTCTTCTTGTATGAGATTTTAAAAAAATTTCACTATTTTGATGACATTTCATATCAAATTTATAACATTTTCAATTTTGGGGTTGTATGGGAGGTTGACGTGCTCGTGGGTGGATGACGCCCATTTTTCTAATACGCCTTAATTTTGATATGAAATGAATTAATATCTTATTATATTATTGTAGCTTTGACAGAAGTCTCTTTATAGAGTTTTCAATTTTGGGGTCATATGGGAGGTGGATACGCTACACTTCTAACACGCCTTAATTTTGATATAAAATGAATTAATATCTAATTTTATTTTTGTAGCTTCAATCGAAGTCTCTTTATAGAGTTTTCAATTTTGGGGTCATATGGGAGGTGGAAGTGTTTTTGGGTGTATGACGCCCATTTTTCTAACACGCCTTAATTTTGATATAAAATGAATAAATATCTTATTTTATTTTTGTAGCTTCGATCGAAGTCTCTTTATATAGTTTTCAGTTTTGGGGTCATATGGGAGGTGGACGTGTTCGTGGGTGTATGACGCCCATTTTTCTTAGACTCCTTAATTTGGATATAAAATGAATAAATATCTCATTTTATTTTTGTAGCTTCGATCGAAGTCTCTTTATATAGTTTTAAACGATAGGTTTGTATGGGAGGTGGGCGTGTTCGTAGATGGATGAGGCCCATTTTTTTAATCGGTCTTTAATTTTGTTATAAAATAAATAAATATCTAATTTAATTTATGTAGATTCGACAGAAGCCTTTTTATATAGTTTTTAATTTTGGGGTTGTATGGCAGGTGGGCGTGTTAGTGGTTGGATGACGGCCATTTTCGAATACACCTTAGTTTTGACATATAAATACACAAATGCCGAATTTAAGTTTTGTAGTTTAAATTATAAGCTCCTTTATAGAGTTTTCATTGTTGGAGTTGCATGGGAGGTAGGAGTGGTTTTCATCTGATTGAGCTCATTCTTGATCTTGATCTTAGTTTTGTAGGAAAAAGCTCAAAAATACGTATAAATAGGTATAAATATTGACGCCAAACTGAGGTTTAACTCTTCATTGCAATTTTTTTTTTCATTTTGTTCTTTAAAAAGAAAGAAATTAGGCAAAAAATCATCACACTAACTGGTTTTGTGTGTATTTTTTTATCTTTCATGATCCGATGAAAATGTCCATTACAATGCAATGAAGGGTTAAGCAACAAAACTGTAAAAGTGTTGCATTTATTGTGTTTTGATGAGTATTGATGCTTTGGTTAAAGAAATGATAGGCCAGCCTAATAAACGCTACACTTTTGCACACTTAATTAAATTTTACAAAACCTTTATGATTCCCGATCTTAAAGCAACAGCTTTAGTAACGAAAATGCAACGTCGTTGCATGAAATTTATACTGAATGGACAAACGAACTAAGTTAAATGTGATGCTATAAAATAATGACTGGCCGCCACAAGGCTTCAAGAAAGAAATAAAAAACAAGTTGAATCTCATCAGTTCGCCGAGATAGCAGCCTATGCAACAGAATCGATATATCGTTGCATCGATTAATAGCTACCTCAGTATCAGTTCTACGATGAATTTTAGTGCATGACAATAAATGTTGATTCTTTTGAAAGGTAGGCAAAAATACTTATTGTTGTCTAATTTTATTGTCAGGTGAAGCAATGAGCGCCGGTTAGAACAAGTTTTGAATAATTTTTCAGTTTACAAAAAAAAAATTAATAAAATTTTCACAATTCTGTAGAAAAAAGTTGCAAGTATCAAATTGAACTGCCATAAGTTTTCGAGGGTTGCACACCTCTTATCCACAACGATATAGTTTAACCGGGACATCTAAGGTATACACCAGAACACCGTCACAAATGGCCAGAAACCGGGACATGTCTCAGTGTACTGGGACATATGACAGCCCTATACCATTGAGACGTGATTTTGGATTCTAAGGACGGAAATTTTGAATGTTATGGGTTAAAGAACTCTTGCACATAAACAATTTTTGTTTAGAACTACAAGCGTTCAGTCTTAAGAGTTGAGATAATTGCATGCAAGTTGGTACACATGTTCACTTGGCCCCAAGGTTCTTCACTATTGAATACTTTTGGAATTTGCCCACGGACACGCTTACCTCACATACAACCAAAAAATTTAAATCACTGTATAGAAGGTCCTATTAAAGTTACAGGAATGAAATTTAATATGGGTGCTTTTTGTACAAAAAATAAGACATTTACAAAAAATAGGCGTGATCTGCTAACAAACACACCCACCTCCCATACAAACGACAATATTTAAAATACCATAGAAAGGTTTATAAACGACCTACAAGAATAAAATTTGGTATGCGAGGATTTTATATCGAAACTAAGGTGTGCATACAAAATGGGCGTCACCGGCCCACGAACACGCCAACCTCCCATACAATTCACAATATTGAAAATACCATAAAGAGGTTTATGTATGACTAACAGAGAATAAACTTGATATGGGAGGATTTTATATCAAAACTAAAGTGAGAACATAAAATGGGAGTCACCCGCCTACGAAAACGCTAAGCTTCCAAACAACTAACAATATTGAAAGTACCATAAAAAGGTTTATATTTGATCTACAGGAATAAAACTTGGTATGCGAGGATTTTATATCTAAGATGGGCACACAAAATGGGCGTCATCCGCCCACAAACACGCCCAACTTGCATACAACCCACATTAGTGAAACCTGTTAAAAATGTAAAGAATTCATGGATTTTTAGAAATAAGAAGTGCTGACCCTGTTTTTTTCAACACATGCATGTATAAACATAACAATGAGTATGTGTGTATATGTGTGTGTACTTTTGTCGCAGAATATCATACCCAAGGCGCAAAATGTAATTACATTGGCGCCAACAAGTAGTGTGTGACAAAAGTTGAATTAAATAATGTGAGTATTTATGAGAGTAGCACGCAGTAAACTAAGTACTTCACCAAAATGGAAAAGAAAAAAAAAAAACAAAAATAAAACTACAGTTTTACTGGCAGCATGAATAAATTTTAACTCAAAATTTGCAGTCATGGCCACACCACAACAATAAGTTGCAAAAAAATTCAAATCCTTTAGAACAATCGTCTTTAGAGCTTCTAGATGATATCTATATAGTACCGAGTGATATGCTATGAGATGAGAATGAGAACGATGGAGAAAAATAGAGTGTGTTTATTTACAATTTTAGCCAACGAAATGGCGCTTGTGTAGGATAACAGAAGGTAAAAGTGCTGAAGTGTTAAACTGATACTGAACTTGATGGACTGGGCTTTACGAAATGTAACGTACAAAATTTGATTAAGAAAAACGAAAACGTTTTTTGACCGAACATAAATCTGGCATTCAAAAAAGTTCATATTCATAACAAAAAAATGTTGTCAAATGTCAAAAGGACCTCGCATAAACATTAGGTTTGTGGGATGTGGTTTTCGGTTAAATCAATTAAGAATTTTTTTTATTTTATAGTTTCTAAGAAACCTTTAAGTTATAAAATAAAACCATGCTCAGAAAAGAATTCCGCACAAGCCCAACAGTAGTTGTTTTTTGGTTATATCAATCAAAAATGGTGTTTTCTTAAAGTTTAAAGATCACTTAGAAACTCAATTTAACGGAGAACTAAATTCTATAAAGCTGGTGCGGGATCTTTTGAGGAAAGCCTTGAAACTAAAAGGTGCACGTAGGTTTTTTTCGAAAACCGATATGATTCCGTTATACTTTAACACAAAAAACAAAACAACAAAAAAAAAACTAATAAATATTTCATACTAGAACTTCTAAAACATCACCTTTTTCACACATATTTTGAGATTTTTCAGAAAAAATTTTCTATAAAAAAGTTATTTTTATAAAAGTAGATTTCTTGACATACACAAAAATTTAGGTCAGACCAGCTTTTTAACATTTTTATTACGCTCAACTTATAACGCCTGTTTTTATAATTATTATTTTTATTATATATTTATTTTTATTAAGTCGTTGGTGTTTTTAGTATTTTTGCCCTTCAATTTTGAAGCATTTTATGTTATGAAAGCAATGCGTTATTTTTATCAACTGGTCAAAACAAAAAATAGAAGTTCTTAAAATAAAACAAAATATTCTACGCCATTTTTTGGCGTTGTTTTTCTGCGTTTTTGTTTTTGTTTTTGTAAGTTTTAATGTTGTTTTTTTTTTCTTTTGCCAAATAGCAATAATAATTTTTTTATGAATGAATTTCTATTTTTGATTGGCACCGATTATCATTCAATGTCAGCGACAGCGAACAACAGCTTCGACAGCAACGCGTTCAGCATTTTAAAAATAAATAATAATTAACAATTAAATTATTTTGATAAAAAATTAATATTTCAAACGATCGCGATGTGACAATTAGAAAACAACTCGCACATACACACATACATAAATACAATTTTTTACAAATACACACATCCATATCTATCATGCTGCTACTTCGTGTCATTCTGACATGTGGTTCACGGTATTCCGTAGCAGATATTTTTATTTTTATTTTTTAAATAACATTCCATTCAATACTTGAATTTTTTTATGATTTCGAAGCTTTATTTAGCGCATCTTAACTGCAGCGACAAGTTGAACAACGATTACCTTGCGTTGTCTGGCGTCTGTCGCACGCCATCTTTTTTATTACTAAAGGTTGTAATTTTTATAACTAAATTTTAGTTTTCTCTTAAAAGTAATTATTTAATGAAAAAATGTTAATGTTTTTTCATTAATATAAAATAGAAGCATGATGGTTATGTTTAGAATGAAGACAAGAACTTAAAGTATACATTTTAGTATCAAGGATTTCAAGTGTTACACATATTCAGTGAAGAAAGTTATGGTTCGAAAGGAGGTAAGGAAAAATAGATTTGGTTTTCGGCGAGAATAGCTGCGATTCAGTTCATTCAGACAGATCTTAGTCATCAAGACATATTCTACCTAGCATAACAGTTGAGAGATTAATTTTTTGCAGATATTCTTAAATTAAGAATATGCAGTTATAATCGCCCTTTATTCGTTTTAACCGATGCTTATAAGTTACTTCGATTCCTTAGGCAATACTTCTGGAAATATTAGTTGAGGAAAAATCTGTTCTAACAAGTTCTTTCAGGAATTTTGAGATTCGCGGCGGCATGAAGTTGTTATGACGTGCTGCTTGAAGAGATTTTTACCACAGAAAAGTTCATGAAAAAAGTGAAAAAAATACATGAATCGCATCTTATGAACTATTCTTGCTGCCCTTGTGTTTGTACATGCATTACAAGAATTTCGGTCACTAAACTCGTAAAGTACTTTACGTTATCCTTGTATAAGTACATGAGAGTCATGTATTTGTGTCACGTTTCTAACCAACTGTGCTTGTTTTCCTCGTATTTGTACATAATTTTTATGAATTATATGAATTCTTGATATTTAAGAATTTTTTTTTTTTTGGTTCATGTACTTGTACACACACTTTATGAACTTCAATAACTAGGTTTATGAAATATTCTTGTACTCGAGTATTTGTTTTTATGTATGAAATACACTGACTGATTTCACGAATAATTCATGTAACTCATGAAATTGGTTACTGTACCAAAATACATGCACGCGATAAATACTTTTTTTTAGTTCAGTGTTGAACAAAGATTAAAACAACAATTTATATAAGAATTACGGCAAGGAATTCAATACAGATCGATGCGAAGGCAAAGCACAGTATAGGGCAAAGTTTATGAAAAGGAGGTAAAATCAAGATTTAGGATTTGAAGCAGGATTACTGCGATATTATGTAATGAAAATATTTTGTTTTTTTTTTTTGTAAAATTTCACCACAATTCATTTTTGATTCGTTTGGTTCAAAAATTTGTTTTTTTTTTTCTATTTATAGCAAAGAGGTAACATTATGATATTCTGTTTGTCTGTTAATGGTTGTAAAAAAGGTAAAAAGCTTGGTTTTAGGAATTTTTATGGAGAAATTTTATGGTCATTAAAATTTTTTTGCCAACTTGATGGGCATTTTTTTATACTATTGAGAATCAACTATTTCACCTCCAAAATTTCTTATTTAATACTTTTTTTTTTAATTTAATGTTAATGTTACTTTTTGACATGATTTTGAAACATAAAATATATATTTTTTTCCATATCTGCTTATATTGTGCATAAAATCTTTTTTTTTTTTTAAATAAACTCTTAATGTTATTTTTTTAACATATTTTTGTTTTTATTTTTATATTTTATATTATATTTTTGTTAAATGAAACTTTTTTGAAATGATTTTGAAACTTTTACCATATTTTTTTGTTCATATTTGCTGATATGGTATGTAAACTTTTTTGTTTTGTTTTGTTTGTTTTTATATAAAATCTGATGAAATGAACCATGATTAACGGAACAAATTTGACAAGTTCGATACCGTTTTTAAAATTTTTGTTTTAACGCTGAACGATGAAAATTTCACGAATTTCAAGTAGTTCATGTTTCCCTTGTATATTAACATAAGGGACATGTATTTTTTTCACTTATCTAAGGCAGGATTTTTGTTATTATCATATTTGTACATAAGTTTTCGGAAATTTGTTCACAAAAATTATGAAGGATTCATGTTGCTTCTGAATTTTTTTATGTCATTTACAAAAGTTTTTATTGATTTATGAATGTGACACATTTTATGAATGTGAACTAGTATTATGAACAAGGATTATGAAATTTTCATGTTTTCGTGATTTTTTTTAGTGTATTTTGAACAATAATATCATGAATAGTTCATGTCACTCATGTTATTGGTTACTGGATAAAAATCCATGAATGCGAATCATGAAGATCATGTTAAAATTCATGATTATTGTGTACTTTTTTGGTTCGGTGTATAAGAATTAATGACCGTGAGTGGGCGTGGTAAATGTGTGGCGTGCGAGAGAACGAATCTCGGAAGACTCTGGTTCGAAAAACCATCTGATAAAAATTTATTGTAATAGAAATACATTTATTTGATCGGCAGACAATGGGTAGCCCTCAGACAGTAAACAGTGACATGTAAAGCTTCTTGAGTACATAAACTTTAACCATTCGCAGTCGGCATAAGACATGTAGATTCAGTTCTCGACCAATTGTGTACAAATATTTAATAAAGTAACTGAAATGCGTGGTGGTGACCGTGGCATGCAGGTTAAGTGTGTGGCTTAGCATGCTCGGAGCCCGTGTTCGATCCCCAGCCGCGGCGAAGAGTTTTTTTTCAATAAACAATTTTTCTGATCGGTCACCACCTCTCTGCAGACAATGGCAAACCTCAGAGAGTAAATAATGCCATGTAAAGCTTTTTGAGAACATGAACTTTAGTCATTCGGAGTCGGCATAGAACATGTAGGTCCAGTTCTCGGTCAATTGTGTGCAAACATTTAATAACACACACAACACAATTGATCATTAGAAGCTCGGTCAAAGTCCTTTCAAGGGCTGAAATGGCCAATTTGTTTTTATTTGGTTTTTTTTTTTTAACTGAAATGTCCAATTTTGTTTTTGTTTTTTGAAATGAATTTCTCTTACTAAACCGAAATACTAAACCAAGAGTAGTTGACGTTTCTCTAATTATATTTATATGAGATTCATGCAATTTTTGTTATTTATCTCAGGCACGAACTGTTCTAGTTCTTTTATATACGTATTTATACACGGATTTACTGAATTTTATTCACAAAAATCATGAATGATTCATGTTCGCTTTGTATTTTTTCATGACATTACGAAATTTTTTATTTGTCCCTGTATCTTGTGCACATACTTTATGAACTTTCAACACTAGGCTTATGAAATATGCATGTTTTTGTGTTTTTTCTACTGTGTATTTTGTACATTAGTATAATGAATAGTTCATGCAACTCATGTAATTGCAATTATAATGTTATTTTGTACATTATTATAATGAATAGTTCATGCAACTCATGTAATTGCTAACTGGACCAAAAATAATGAGTACGAACCATGAATAGTATGTACAAATTTATAATAATTTTGTACTTTTTGTGTTCAGTGTATAAGAAGATGGGTCTGATCTTTGCATTATTTTTTTTTTTAACCTATTCGATCCCTCTCCTTAGCTCACGGTTTGAAATTTTTTTTTATAATTGCTGTGGTTATAGTATTTGAATTAAGGATTTAAAAGATTTCATACTTCTGGGCTTTCTAGATATTGGAAGTTGCATATATGTGAGATAATCTGTAACAATAATATTTTATCTGTAATTTAAAAATATTTTATTTTCATAATTTTTTCCATTCTTAAATGTTAAAATTGCTGACTAGTTTTTTTTAACATATGAATAATTATATTTATTTTATTTATAATTTTATGTTTTTATTAATTATAACAACTGTTGTTGTTTGTTTTTTTTTTTGTAAAAACTGTGTATTTTGAGTATTAAGTTCTGATTATTTTAAATTCAAAGGTGCTACAAAATCAAAGTTGCTTTTAGGCAACTTTGGGCTCGAAAGGATTAAATATTTTTTTTCTTGTCTTGTATAACTGCCACATTTTTTGTAAATTGGAATTGACCTCTATGATTGCTAACGACAACTTTCGAACATTTTTCATAGTTTGTACCAAAACTAATGGAAATTTTTGTGTGCATTTTGATGTATGAAAAACATCATTAGTTTTTCTTCTCATAGGAGAATTTCACAAGATTTATTGCGAAAGAGTAACATACAGCCTTCGTGTGAGCAGTTAGACTTAATTTGCACCTCATCAACAACATAAGAGTTAGTCATTGAATTGCCAATTGTTTTGGTACAAGCTATAGAGTTGAGTTGGTAAAAAAAAAAACACAAATTACGCGCAATTAACCTTCATGTATTCATGTTACTACTTATTAGACTTACCATTAATTAATTAATAAAATTTCTCAGCGTAAATTACGTTCTTAAACAAAATTTTAGAAACATTTGTAGAATTTATTTAAAAGCCTGTTTTAAAACTTTTTCAATGGTATAATCTTTTATCTGGTTTTAAAATCTTTTCAATGGTATAATTAAAATGTATAAAAAATAATTTGAAATTAAGTAACATACATCGATTTGATAAGCTTTAATGTGTGAGTGCACATTTGATGTTGTTTTTGTAAATCAATTAAACGCCGTCTCGGTGTATTGATAAGCATAGCATATTAATTATTTAAAACTGGCTGTTAGCCATTGTTGCTCGTGCTTTACATTGCAGTAATATAGTTATTTTAAAATTATATTTCTTATAAATAATTAAATAAATAATTATTTGAGTCAATGGAATTTCAACGACAGTTAAAAAAAAATATGTCAGAAAAGCAAAATTATTCAAATCTAAGGCCGCGTTCATAGCAAACGCTGATTAAGACAGGCTAAAATCTATGCGAACAAACGAGATACACATAGCTATGTATCTCGCTTGTTCACACACTCTATCTGCTTACTGAACCACAAGTTTGGTGGATGGGTGGTTGAACTTTAGAAATTATGCTCAAAAAGTTGAATTTTAAAAATTTCGGAAACTTTTTTGATAATTTTGAACGAAATTTTCATTTACGAAAGAATTTCTTATTAAAAAATTAACTTTTTGAAAATTTGTTAGCAATAAAATAAAATAAAATTTTAAGCATTGCCTTGTGTTTTGAGTCACACACCCTGTTTGCGTGCGAATGACTATCACAAAAACACATATACATCCATGCAAACAACTTATGCCTTGTATAACTTTCCATTAGACGAACAAGTGACCCCAGTAAAAATTTTATATATAGAAAATATAAATTTACGAACGCGCTTTAATAAAGTGCTGAAATAAATTTGCAAAAAAGCTGCTGAAGAAATGTCTTTTTTGTTTTTTTTTTTTATGTAGAAATTTGCTGTGGTGCCAAACATTAGTTTTCCATTAAACTCAAACTTGAGCGCTTTATATTTGAAGTACGCTCTAAAAGGGAGCAGAAATAAATAAACAAAAAGAAATAGAAGTGATCCAAACGTTATTTTTTACAGTTATGAAACTCTTCTGGTAGAAACGTTAATTTTCGGCAATACAATTGCAATCATACAAATATATATATACTTATATAAGTATATATTGTTCTTATGTACACAGAAAAAAAATGGTTTTCAAAAACGATTAATTTTTATTCGTTAATGAGTACGAGTACAAGTAATGAGTACTTCACAGAAATATTATTAAAAACCCGAACACTTTTAATTTAAATTAAATTGAAATTTTTTTTTGTATAAAAACCTTTTTGAACATTTTGAAACTAAAATAGTGCCAAAAGTGCAAAAACGACCAGCAAAATTTTTGTCAAGGGCAGTCTTAAATATTAATATTTTCAGTAAATTCAGTAAATTTTAATCCTTTCGCCTGCTGAATCCAAACACGAAGTCAATTTGTCTGACTTTCAAGGTCATTTTAAGATGAAAATAAAAGAAAAAACTAAACAGATCCAGTGTCCAACTTTCTGATATATAGTTTTTTTGGGTCGATGATTCTGAATCAGTGTTCAATTTGTCTGTGTAACAGTAATTTCAAGGAAATTCCGAGGTCAAATTGAAAAAAGAAAAAATATGGAGATACATTGTCGAACTTTCTGATATATAGGCTTCAGGGTCGCTGATCTCAAGGTCATCTGAAGGTTATACTAATAGTATAGCAAAGAAGCAGTTTCACTCAAGCAGTGAGATCAGTTGGATTGAGGTGATTTTCGTTAACGGTATTAAGCCTCTTATAACCAAATCTATATATATATATATATATCTTTAGGCTCACCCATTGTAGCTCATTTTTACCCTTTCGTATATTATTGCCGTCATCATTTAACAAAGCAGAATAGCTGTATACAAAGACTCTACTCATAACAACTGTCTTTTACATGACCTTAATAGCGAAAAACTGAATTCGAACTCGGAATTAGCAACTCAAAAACCTATATATCAGGATGTAGGATCTCGTATCTGTGTTGTTTTTTTTTGTTTTGACCTTGGAATAACCTTGAAATGACCTATATACAGACAAATTGATCTATAATTCGGAATACGTTACACACAAAAAGCCAATATATAAGGATGTTGGGCACGGTCATCAATAACTTTGAAATTATCTTTATACAAATTGACCTATAATTCGGAATACGTTCAGGTTGTTCGGCGTGGCATCTCTGTTTGTTCACATTTTGAGCTCGAAATGATCTTGAAATAATTTAAATATAGGCAACCTGTTCTCGGATTTGAAAGCAGCCAACAAAATACCTAAAGACTGTCCCAGAAATAACTGTCTGTTATGTAAAAACTGTTATGTAAAAAAAACAATAATGTTTTTTTAAAAATTCTTTCAGTTGATTATTAAGTGAACATTACAAAATAAATGAAAATTTTATTTACACTTAAAAAAAATTATGCACTTTTTGATCAAGTTCCTCCATTAGGTTTAGTCAGCAAGGTCAACCGACCTTTTGTTGACCTAAGTGCATGCACGACGCTATTTACGTCGAAATATTTCAATGTTTTTCGCAGTTTGTTTGGTCTTCTTAAGATTTCTTTCATTAAAGCCCAACAATATCTTTCGATTGGACGAAGTTCGGGGCAATTCGTAGGATTGACTTCTCTTGGTACCACAGCGATATTATTAGCATGGTACCAATCCATCGTTCTCTGGGCGTAGTGACATCTGGGAGTACTGAACCTTGGTGCTGACGTATAAAAGGCAGCAAACACCGCTCCAGACACTCTCTGATGTAAATTTCGATGTGTTGATTGTGCGATCTGTCACAAATTCCTTACTTCAAAGGCCACATTTGCAAAAAGGCCTGCCACACCATGTATTTCTTTGGAAATTTGGTATGTTTTTCGGTGGTAAATTCAGAGGATGCTCCACCCCTTCTTACAGCAGTATAATATCCGTGCCCAGGTAACTGCTTGAAATCCGCTTTGCAGTACGTCCATGACCACGCAATCAAATTTTGGGCAGGTAATCGCGATACAGTTTTCGAGCCCTCCTCTTGGCTTCGGAGCCCTTTTTTTCTGACCTAACAGGTACTTTTTCTACTTTATAGCTCCTTAGGTTGTACAATTTTTAATCCGTTGAACACTTGACTTCGATGTTCCCGCTTTTGCTGCCATATCAAGAACCGAAGTGCCTGGATTCTGAATAAACAGCCGCTTAACGTTCTGGGCCACCGCTTGGTTCGCTGGACAACTTTTTCTTCCTGAGCCTAGCGTTTTTGATAAAAGGGTAAGCTGTTTGTATGGTTTTATGGTCCTTCAGACAGTTTTTACGCACACACCAACTTCCTTAGTAATCTTTTGGTACGTGGTGTTTGGATTTTCCAGGTAATTGCAAATAATTGCTTTCCGCTTTTCTTCTTGTTGAGATGACATCTTTTCAGTAGCTCTTTTATTTTACTAATGAGTATTTTATCTTGTAATTTCCAATATTTATACTTTATTTAGGTACCAAAAATGTTGCTATAGAGGCAACACTTTTTAGAGGTAAAACAAAAGGACAGTTATTTCTGGGACAGTCTTTATATGTATGCATTTAATCAAATTAATATTAAATCAAAGTCCTTTTCTTTCCTGGAAATGACCCACAAAAGAGGAAGTTGAGTTGATTCTCTAATGGTTGAATCGACTCTACATTACCCTAGACTGTTAATAAAAATACTCTCTTTTGCCAAATACGTTAGAGTGGGCAGAAAACCCGCCTTATTGACTGAAATATTTTATTAAGACGCAAAAACGTACAAAATTTGTCTACAACTATGTGCGATATTATCTATATCTTATATATTAATAAGTGAGCATTAAACTTTGTCGTAAGATTTTTTTGGTATTTATTAAAACTCAATATTTATAGAACCTATATCATTTGTAAGGTATTTATATCAGATGTGCAGAAAGTATATATAAATTATATGTCTGATGAAGGCATTTCCCAGCCGTATAAGGGAGAAATTTAATTTTTACGCAAAACAGTCGCTCTTTGATCAATATGAAATTTGCTTGGGAGAGAGTACTTTAGAGAGAGTAAATTTGCTTGATTTCAAATTTAAAAATTTCTTAAAAAAAGTTAGTTTTAATCACTCATCATTTGTGAAATTTGTAAAATTATTAGTTTTGAATTAAAAAATTGGACTTTCCATGTCAATATCTTGGTGGAATTTTAACGATTTTTGAAAGTTTTTAATTATTTTTGTGAGTTTGTTGAATTTTTTTTCAAATTTGATAACAATCGCTGTGAAGTTCTGATCAAAGGTATTTTTAATGAATTTTCTTAATACTGTCCTTAGTTACTTAGCGTACATTTCAACGAAATACCAACAAAGAGACAAAAACGGTTTCAAATTGAATGTTCTAAATTGGGAAGTCAATGTCATCGCCATTTTTGAATACACTTCATTTATTTCTTTTTGTATTTAAGTATTATCAGTTAACTTAAGACAAAAATACACATTTTACCATAGTTTTTTTTACATTTAAATTATTTCTCTTAAAAAGAGATCACAAAATTTTATTTTTACTAAAAAAAATGAGGTAAAAATGATATTTGTTGCATAAAGAGAAAAACTAAAGTTTGCATTTTTGATTTTCTTTCAAAATCTATAGCGACTATCTATTATTTTTTTGGAAAAATTAAATTTTTTAAATAAATTCTTCGCATGAATATATTTTTATGATTTTATATTGAAATTGCTTTGTTGGTCGAGTGTGAATTTTTAAAACATTTCACGGTGGGGTTCGAGTCCGAATAAAACAAAAATATTTTTCATTTTTTTTAATATTGTTTTAAAACACATATAAATGTCAATGTTTAAAGTAATAAAAACAAATTCTTGGTTCACAGCTGGGCTGAAATTAAGATGAAATCACAAATACAAAAACTGATATGTTTTTGTTAACATTTTCTGACAGTTTTTGAGTTAAGCAGTATTTAAATATGTTTTGCTACAATTCAATTATCGTTGCCAACATCTCAGTAGAAGTATGAATGACTGGTATGCGGAGGACGTAGGTTCGTAACCCGAATGTGCAAGTATAAGTTTTAATTTAATTATATTATAATATTATTGGAATTTTAATTCCAATTCTGTGATTCATGGTCTGCTTGAACAGAAACAACCTGCGAAAAAAGTTTGAGCTTGCATCTCAAAAAAAAAAAATAATAAAATTGTTGTCTTATAAAGAATTTTTTTTTTTAAAAAAAAATTATAAAATTGTTGTTTTATAAAGAATTTTTTTCAAGGTAGAGCTGTAGCTAAACAAAAATTGCTTAAATAAATTATTTTTTATTTGTCTTTTTTAAGAAATAAATTCTTGTTTCAGGCAAGTCTGTTTATGAAATATAAATATTTCATACCTTGAAATATAAATAAACCTTTAATATAAAAAAATGTATAGAATCTGAGACTATATTCTAAAACACAGTGTATGATGGAGTAGCAAAAAATGAGTGTTTTTTGTTAATTAATTTGGAATCTTTTCGATGCAAAAAGTGTCTTTGAAAAAAAAACAATTAATTGCAACCCTGACCACTTCAACTTGCGTACAAATCAAAGCTGCTTCGAGAGCCTTCAAAAGCACAAAAAATAATATAAAAGCTGCTCCTGTCTGTTGCAGTTGAGCTTCTTGCTCTCTTTCTTTCTCACCGTTTTACAAATTTTTTGCAGCCTACTAGCATCGCGTGACCTAACGTAGAATGCCGCCATTTACTACCCTACCACCACTAACTACTACTAATACTACTAATAACACCACCATCAATATCACTACCACTGCCAACCTCAAAAAAAAAAAAACTAGTACTACAACACTACTACCTCTGCCACTACTATTTTTAATACACTTCTTTGTATCATTTCTGCACGCTAGCAAGCTATTTTGCACATTTTGTTTTGATTCCCAGATTTTACTTTTTGCATTGTTTTTGTCAACGCATCCTTTTGTGTTCTCTAAAACGCTCGTCTAGTGTTTTTTGTTTTATTTTATTTTCACTGCATTGTTGTGAACAATTTAAGGAAGGTAGAGAAAAATGATGCACTCAACAAACATACCAAAAACGAGAGCAACATAACAACGCATTGTAGAGCGCATAGAGCGCCATCGTTTCCAATTCGTACAGAATGTTTTGGTTTCGTCTTTCTTCGGTTGGAATTTCAGCGCCAATTCATGTTGCTCTGAGTGTGAGTACGAGTTTGAGTGCGAGTGTGTGCATGTGTGTGTGAATAAAACAATTTAGGAGTCGCATTTTTGAGTCATTGACCTTGTGCGAAAGTTTGTATAAGAGTTAGTGAGTGAGTGAGTGCGTCGGTATGTGTGTGTCTGTAAGCGCCAAATGAAACGGCTGCGTAGTTGATGTTTGCAGTTTTTTACTACTTTTTTAATACTCTTTTAGCACTTTTTTAATACTATTTTACAACTTTTTCCACTTTTTTTTACAACTACTTTTTTACGCTTAAAAACTTCAAAAAAATGAATCGATTTTTTCGTTCTAAGTCTTTATTTAAATAAAAAACTTTATATTGATTGAAGGATTAACGTTTGTTAAGAGTTTTTAATAAAAATTTGTAAGCTTTCGATAACTATATTTTTAGATTAAGTAAAAGTTTTAAGAGCGAATATTATTTAAAAAGCTTTAAACTTTTTTCGACTGCAAAATTGTGAAAAGGTAAAAATAAGAATATTTGAATTAGCTTTTTTCAAAAAATTTCTCCAAAATGTTCAAGAAAGTACGAAAAAAAATAATAAAAATACTAATAATAAGTGTAGCATTTATTTAAAGCACAACTACTTGAGATTTAAGACCAAGTCAAAAGAATTTTTTTCTGTTGTCAAGGAGTTAAAAAATATGCATGAAATCTCACTACATTACATCTCAATATTGACTACTAGGTTGCTGTTTACTTAAAAGCAAACATGACCAATTGGCCTGCGTCGCCCATCATTAAAATTTCTACTATCTAAAATTTTATAAATTTAAACTTTAAAAATATATTTATTAGTTACCTTTAATATTTAAAAGAATGTATCACATTTTTTATTATTGAAATTTCGTCAATATGGTATCTATAAATTGCTGTCGCGGTTTCAAGAAAGTGTACCTGAAAGAAAGAAAGAAAACAAATTTAATAAGTTGAAAATGTTTACATTTTTTTAACAGTATTTAAAAACGAGAAAACCTTAAAGAAAAGAATTTAAAAACAAGAGCTCTTAAGAAAATGTTTATATTCAGATTTTATGTCATTAAAAAAGGGTCTTTCAGACCAAATAGATCTAAGCTAGAATACCAGACAGGCTAAAAGTTTGAAAAGTTCTACCTCGTAAGACCAGACAGAGTGTATGAGGGTAAATTTATATGTTTTCATATCCACACCGTGCTACTCTGAACTGAATTGTGAATTTTTACATAATCTCCTTGAGTTGCAGTCATGAATTTTGATTAAGTAACAGATAACATGATAGACATGAACTATTCATGATATCAATGCAAAAAATATACAGAAGAATAACAACATATGAATATGAGTATTTCATAAATCTCTCAAATTCTCAAACCAAAAGAACTTGCCTCGAATTCGAGGTGAAACCAAGATCTCGGATAAATGTATTCATATCTTACGCAAATCGTTTATTATATGAAAAAAATTATAATATTACTACTATTATAAAGAAGCAAAATATATATAAATAATTTCAAGAATCGAACCCACGTTCTCTGGATGCAAGTCTTCGCAGTTACAACAGCCTGTCACAGTTAAAGCTTCATATCTGCGTAATTTGCTTCATTATGAAAAGAAGAGTTTGCAGACTCGTTTTGAATGCGAAAACAATTCGAAAAAATGCAATATTCCAAATTCGAGTCTTGAATAGATGAGTTTTAAAAAACAGTTACAAAATAATTATACTTAATTCCGTTGTTATATTAAAACCAAGTAAATAAATAAAAAAAATGTTACTGTGATATCGTAGATTCTTACATAAGCTAGATATGAACTAAATAAGTAAGTTAGTTCTACGTATTCGATACTTAAAAATAATCTCTGATTCATCTCGAATTTGAATCCAATACGAGATATCTGATCCAAGTTCTCGGTTTCGTTACTAATTCGATACTAAATCAAGTTCGCTATGTAGTTTATTGGGCCATAGTTTTTAAAGTTCACAAAGTGTGTGTATTCATTCATGAATCATTCGTAATTTTTGCGAATAACGTTCACAAAATGAATGTACAAATAGGAAGAGAACAAGAACATTTCATAAGATAAGTGAAAAAAATGCATGAATCTCATGTACATATACAAGGGAAACATGAACTACTTTACGATCGAAGTTCTTTTAATTCATGTTTACATTCAAGGGTAGCCAGAAAAAGATAAGAGTTCATAAGATAAGAGTCCAAACCCAAACAAATACTGATAAATTGGGTTAAAATATTCCTTGGTTTGCATAAAACGTTTAAAAAATTTTGCTGATTGCAGTTTTCTATACCCATGATATGAACTAGAGACCTGCAATGAGTGATTCAGATTCGAGTATACTCGCCAGTATTTTTATGATTTGCTCATACGTACACTCACTCATACTCATTTAAATACTCACGATATTCATACGCTTTCAACTATTTTTATATAATTAGGCATGGGTTACACTCAAGAAAGATAGAAAACCAAGTATGATAGTTATTTATCATACTCATACTCATTTGTTTCCAACTTACTCAACTGAGTTAGATTCATGTAAAGAGAGTGTAAGTGATAACAGAGCACTGTTGCCAGATTGAGGTAAATTTCCCTTTATGAGGTAATTTTGGACTCATTTCTTGGGCAGAGGTAAAAAGGTAATTTTTGACTGAAAAGTGGTAAATTTTGTCAAATAATTATTTTTTGAATTACCAAATATTTTAAGTTATAAGCAAAACTATTACATCTCTAAACGAACTCACAGAATTCCCATATTATTACGAATCCTCTATTGTTACAAAAAACTGTTGTAATAAATGTAGGTTAATCTTAATTTTTGAATTGCTGTGAGCTTTAAAACTAAGAAATTTGCTGAGACAAATCAAAAAATACGAAGTTGAAGAAAACAAAGGAAAAGTTTTGAAATTGCATTGAATATTGCTTAAAAGAATATAGTTTTTAGAAAGCAAGGACTAGTTCTACAACAAAAAAGTTAATGAAAAAGTGGAAGAAGTTTTTAACATATCATGGATTCAAAAAGTTTCTGATACTAAGAAGAAAACAATTGTTCAAGGCCAGCAAAGAAAAGTTTTATTGTGGAATTAGGGAAGTGAATTAAGATGGCTGTTAATCATTTAAAAATGTTTTTAATTTTTTTCAAAAAAAGGTAAATTATCCCCGAAACTGGTAAATTTTCAAATAGTGTAAATTTCAGTTCGCCTCTCTGGCAACACTGTAACAGAGTGTTTTAAATATCTCTCTCTGTTTCAGCTGACACACCATTGTGTTAGTAAGATTGCCAGATTGACGTTAAAAAATGTTGACTTTTTTTTAGCATAAATGGTAAAGTCGTATTTTGATGAATTTAAACATAATTTCAATAGATTAATGAAACAATACACATATTTTAGCTATAAAAAAATTATATTGTTTTGTGCAACTGGATGCAAGCATCTTTATTTTTAGTATTTTTAATTTGAAACATATTTAATTAGAGCCAGCACTGGTTACCAGATTTAGTAAGATTAAGTTTATTGAAGCGGCTGTAAATTTATCATATCAAAATTATCAAATTATGGTAAGTTTTATCTTATTCGTAAAGAGTTATTAAGTGGTAACACCCGCTTGCCATCAGTTCTGACATATACACACAAACACCTCACACTTAACAATAACAACATGAGAGAACATATCAAACGCTCATGCGCTTCCGTGAAGTTATGCCGCGCTACCGGTACTCAAGTGATTTAACTTTCCGAAGAATTTTTGAATATTTTATGAGTATCGACGAGTCATTGCTTTAATTGAGGAAGAGTATATATAACACTCAGAGCCGAAGCCAATTTAACTCTCTTTCACTTAAGAGTCATGAGCAGGGATCATAATTGAAGTGGATATCCACTTTTTTACTTCCTTTCGATTTTCAAAAAAAGTTAGTTTCGACACTAACCATCAAAAAAAGTAAACGTCACGTCACGCAAGATAAAGATTTTGTTCTCAATATTGAAACCAAAAAAAATTTTTCTCTTAAAATACATTCATAAAGAGAAGTTTAACTGTATTTATTTGGGTTATCCGATCAACAAATTTTCAGATGGACGAATCGTCTGATGATGAACAGAACGAGATGATAGAAGTTATAGAGACAGATAATGTCGTTGATGTCAATGAAGAAGACGAGGAAGATGATAGCTAGGATATCGGCAGCAACGGAAATCAAGTACGTGCTCGTCCAGTAAACATTGTTGGCTTAAAAGAGGTGTAAAAAAGATTCAAATCGCATCGGAGAAAGTGAATCAGGAATTACAAAAAGATTTGAGTCATAACGTCATTCCTGAGATAGCACGCTTCGTATTTTCAACTGATTTGATTGCTACCGATCCAGAAACCTGGACTGAGCGTGAAGATTACCAACAAGCGCAAGAAATATTGCGTAATCTACACGTTGTAAAGGGGCGTAATATTAGGAAAGAATATTTTTGCTTTAAGTCGTCGTCGAAAATCGAAAGAAATACATATCCATCCCATGACAAAAATAAACTAATTTGATTAAAATTGTCTTACAATTCTAATTACAAAATTTCTTAGTTCTTATTTACGACAGGCATGATGTAAGCTCGATACAAATTTGGAGAAGAAAAGTTCAAAGAAAAGGAGCGGTCTCCATTTCAACCTTCAGGGAGGAACCCTGGAAGCGATGGAAGCCGATTTTAGAAAAAAAGTTTTTAAAAAAAAATATGTATAGGTGCGCCCCTTTAAAGGTTGGAAATATAGGGTAGATATGTTGCAATAAAATGTTGGAAAGAAAAAGCCAGTGGTGGTCAGGCACACATTTTACGCTACTAGGCGCACCCTGGAAGCGGTGGGGTCAAATTTCCTAAAAAAATATCAATTTTGTTTGGGAACCCCCTCAGGGGGTGGAGATTGGGTCAAGTATGTTCCTGAAAAATTTCAGGGGAAAAAATTTATTGGGGTCGGTCGAACATTTCACCCCTCTAGGGACAACACTTGGGTAGTTATGGAGGTTTTCGTCTAATTTTTCCAGTTCCCACTAACCTTTAACACCGATGCGGCACAACTTAACCCACGCCACCCCGAATTTTTTTTTTTTTTGCAAAAGCAAGTTTTTGTCGAACCTCACAAAATTTAAGGTTTCTGGGTATCAAAATCCCGTTACTAAAGATCTCCATGTATAACTGTCCCACCCCTAGTGCCTCAGGCACAAAACAAAAGCTTATTTAATAATATTAGTATCGCCTGGGGTTGAAATTCGACCAATTTTTTGTTTGCTTTATTATAATTATAGATACAAAATATTTGGTGCACTTCTAATCCGCACTCTGATTCATTTAAAAAAAACAACTATCAATATTGGTTGAGAAACACGAGAGAAAAATGTTCTTAACGCCTATTTACATAAAGATTAAAAAAAGGTACTCTCGCGTCCGAAAAAGTACTTTCAGAAGAGTAAAAAAACTCCCCTCCAAAATTATCAAATATCATCACTGGTCATGAGTATTGATTGCCCACAATCTCTCTTTGGCGTGAGTGGATTGAATCAGAGTGACGTGCGGTGAGGGTTGAATCCAGGCGCGGATACAAGGGGGGGTAAAGGGGGTAATTACCCCCCCCAAGAACTTTTAAATACTTTACTTTTTAATACTTTATTTGGAAAAAATAATCGTGCTCACAACTTAAGGGTACTTTTATGTATACATAAGCGATTCTGAAATCGTTTTTTGAAAGAATAACACAAAAAAATTATCAGAGACATTGTTTAACTTTAGTCTTTTTATTGATTTCAACAATTATTAAAGTATATACAAAAAATTTTTGTTTTTTTTTTGTTTTGTGACGTCATTGCGGTAGATGACGTTTTTATGAAGCGATGCGAGAAAAGTAGGACCATTTTCCTTGTAGATTAACAAGATCTGTAGTAATCTTCAAAAAACAAAATAAAATTATATGTAAAGCAAACACTTAAGTAGAGGTAGTGCAACTTCACCTTTTTTTTTAAATAAGCCTGAAAACAAAGTTACAGCTCGTTATGTTCTCAAATTTACAGCCATTTTTAAACAATCAACTTTAAATACGCGTTATTTTCTTACAAATAAAAATTAATAAAAAAACTTGAAGTCACTACCTCAGCGTAAGTGCTTGCTTTATAATAATTATGTTTGCAAAATATTAACGATTAGTTTAAAAATGCGCTTTATATGAAATCATTGAGCAACATTGATTTTGATTTTTAATGAGCGCAATTAAGATTTTGGCAGTGCAGACCAGAGTTGCCATTTAAAATATTTTATTCTTCTAAATTTTTACTGAAAACCTGCGAAACTTTTGTGCAACCTATGTGCCAACAAATTTTTCTATAAAAAAACAATACGTGCATTCTTACTTTCAGTTTTCACTTTATAAATTTAAAAAACAAAAAAGTTCAAACAATGTAAAATCCAATAGTCTGTTTTTACTTAAATTATGTCATCATTAGTTAAAATATTTTTCAGAAATATTTCAATATGGTCCTTATGAAAATATTATAAATATCTGTAAGACTGTAAGGGTTGTTTTGAAGTGAATTAATTTAAGTGAATTAATGTTAGGTTGAAGTTGCTAAAATTGTATCAACTCCGCAAATAATTTGTTGCATACATTTATTTTTGTTTGAGTTAATTCTAAATTGTTTGGAATTCTGAAATTTTTCAAGCCTTCTTTAACTTCATCTTTATTTAAATAGGCGTAGGGAAAACAGTTAAGAAACATTTTCTCCCGTGTTTTTCAACCGATTTTGATAATTCTTTTTTTAAATGAATAAGACTGCGGGGAAGGAGTGCACCGACTATTTTATACATTACAGGCGGCACTAGTAATGATAATTGCAACAAACCAACCAAATTACCACAACCGATTTTCATGAAATGAACCTGGCATTTTTAGTCCACTTTTAGTAAGGAATTAATTCAAATTCAACTATTTCATGAACTTGAAATTTGGCAGTGTAAATAGGCGAGCGAAACTAATATTAATGATATTAACACCGTTTTTACTCTTTGTATGACATTTTTCCACTAATTTCTAAAACGTTTGATATCTTTGCCACGCTTCGTATCAGTGTAGCAACAGCTGAGCGAAGTCTTTCTACACAGCGACGATTAAAAACATGGTTACGTTCAACTATGCAAAAAGAACGATTGAATGGAGTCGCATTATTGCATATACTTAGAGACATTAAAATAAATATTAACGAAGTTATTGATAAATTTGCAATGATTTTGTCATATAATTTGTCTCTATCTAATGACTATCTAATAACAAAGAGTAACAAAATTAAGCTTTATAAAAGGTGCAGAGATCTCGATAAACAATTCCGAATGAATTTTGACTGCCGAATGAAGTCAAATATGGACTTCGTTTTTCTCTATCAGCTTGAGTTTTTGAGTTATAGGCAAAAACATGAAAATTAGTTCTTTTTCTGATAATTTTCTTATATCTATTATATTGATCTACCGATGTGTATTACTATGACTGATTTCAATGAAGAAATACTAGATTTTTCAATTTTTGCAAATTCAATAACAATTTATTTGACAGTTTCGAAGATATCGACGTTCAAAGTCGAAAAAATTTCACAATTTTACGTAGGCTGCTCTTTTGAAACCTTGCATCTTTGATATTTTTCAACGAATTTACAAAAACTTTGTTTACTTGGTAGAAAATATCTGAATTTTAATAAGCATTTTAGTTTGTTTTATTATCTTGCATATTTTCAAAGAAATTGAAAAAACAAACATTTTTGTACATTCAATTTTATTACCACCATATCATAGTCATATCGTCAGAACAATGAGTTTCAAATTCCTTTAATTATACCCTAAACCTGAAAGGTCAGGGTATATTAACTTTGTGCAAACGTTTGTAACGCATAGAACGAAGCGAGTCCGGTATAGAAAAGTATATATATTCTTGATCAGCGTCACCACGTGAGTCGAGCTATCCATGTCCGTCCGTCCGTCCGTCCGTCCGTCTGTCCGTCTGTGTGTTGTCCGTATACACAGGATAAGAAGAAGGAGTCGAGATAATTGGATGAAACTTGGTACACATGGTCACAAGCACCCAAGGATCTGCACTATTGAATATTTTTGGAATCCGCCCACGGACACGCCTACCTCCCATACAACGCAAAAACTGAAAACTGCATAACTCAGCTCATAATTAACCTACAACAATAAAATTTAGTATATATGTGTTTTGTATCAACATAAAGATGTCTTCGAAAAATGAGTGTCGTTCGCTCAAGGACACGCCCACCTCCCATACAATCCAAAAATTGAAAACGCAATAAATAAGCTTGTGTTTAACCTAAAGAGCTAAAATTTGGCACATATGTTTTTTATGATAAGACAAAGATGATTTTGAAAAATGGACATCATCCGCCCACGGACACGCCTACCTCCCATACAACCCAAAAAGTTTAAAACTCAATAAATAAGGTTTTGTTTGTCATAGAGAAATTAAATTTGGTATGTATGTATTTTATACCAAAACTAAGGTGTGTTCAAAAATCGGGAGTAGTCCGTCCATGAACACGCCCACCTCCCATAATGAAAGCATAATAAAGGCATTAACTGTGAGCTACAGGAATAAAACTTGGTATGTGTACATTTTTCTTCAACATTTAAATGCATATAAAATATAGGCTTCATGCGCCCACGGACACGCCCATTTACAATAAAAATTTTTTTGTTTTTGAAAAGTGGGTTTAGGGTATTTCTTAGTCGGCCTAGACCGACTTTAGACTTTCTTTACTTGTTTTTTTTTAATTTGAATTTAAAGAACTATGTTTTTTCATTGCACATCTTGAAAATATAATTGTGCAATTTTTTTATAATGGAATAAATGTGAAAAATTTGAATAAATCAACCTTTAATCTAAAATAAATTAAATTTAGAGTTTTTATTTACTTTTCGCTAAGACATTATTCCAGAAAAAGGGTGGAATTAATAAATACGGAAATAGGCGTGTATGTGTCTGGAAAAAATGCTTATTAAACAATTCAATAATTTCAATTCAAAAAAATACAATTTGTCTATATGTAAAAAGAAAAAATTTTCTCAAATCGAAAATGTGTGTCTTTAATAATTTACCCCCCCCAAGATTTTTTCCAGATCCGCCCCTGGTTGAATCATAATAGAATAATAAGGTAGGCTCATATTAATATGGCTGTGAGTGCTATAAACGTCAAACGAAAAGTCAGCAACAACAATTAAAATAACTCAAATTCGAACAGCTGATTTTGACATCTAGCTCACTTCCTCTCCAATATGCGCCTACCTTATAATTCTATCATGGGTTGAATGAATATGAATACTTATTTTTGATGAATGTACTCTTAAATAGTGAAAAAACGACTCGCTGCAGGGCTCAGCTTTGTATGAAGGCAAAAGACGTAGTTTTAATTGACTTGTTTTTTCAAATTTCAAACTTAGCGAATGTTTTATATATCAAGATTTCTATGCATTAATTTTTGTAAAAGTTATGAAGTTTTTATTATTTTGATGCTGTCACTTGCTATGGGAGTTAGAGGAAGTATTCGCAAGATTTCGCTGAATTTCAAACTCATAAGATTGCTGTTTTCAGGAATTTTAAGAAATTTTCTGTTCTTATGACGTCACTTTGTACGGGAAGTAGAGGTGGTTTTCATTCGATTTATCTCATTTTCGAGCTGAATATGCATATTTGTGATCAAAGCTTAGGTTTCAAGACATTCAGTTAAGTTGTATGCAATATTAAGCGAACTTACCGTTTTGATAAAGACACATAATATGGACGGGAGGCGTATTTTTCATCTGCTTTGGGCCATTTTCGAACTAAGTTTGAAATTTCTTTGCGATAGGTTAAAAATTACGACTATAATCGTGTCAATAGACGAAAAATTAGAAGATTAGTTTGTTAATATGAAAAATAAAACAAATTAATCATATTGAAGAAATTTGTTGCTGCCAAGTTTATTTTGTTACAATGAAGAGTTCGTTTTGTCAGATTGAAAAAAAAAACTTTGTGAAATTGAAGAATTTTATTCAAAACGTCAAAATTTTATAAGCAAAATTTTTGAAATGAAATTTCGTTATTTAAACAAATTTATTCAATTCAAAAAAAAGTTTGTGGTATTCATTTGTAGAGGGTGTTAAACCCTGTATAGAGCAACATATTATCAATTTAATATGCTTTTCAGTTCACTTCCTTCTAAATAGCTTAAAAACAAAAGTACAGTTATTTCTGGGACAGTCTTTATATAGAAAAAATTTAACTAGACATGCATACCTCATCTCGTTTTGTTTTTACCCCCTTCCTAATAAGTTTTGAATTACTTTTTTTTCAAATACTTTTGTAGCCCGATTTAGTTGATTGAATTGACATTTTTTTTCACCTGTTCATCGGGTACAAGTTAATAAAATTAATAATTTTTATATTCAAAACCATTAATTTATCAAATTTTTATCACTTTTTAATCAAAATTTTCCATTCCTAACTTTATTGAACTTGTTGCTGTTTATTGCTTAACCACATACTTACGTACGCTTGCTCGCTGATACACGCAGATATTAATAAAAATGACACCAGAACATTAATAAAAATGATTTTTTTTTTTACACACATATTAAGGCGTTCAATAAAACAAAAAGAAAAAAAAAACAAAAAAAAAAAAACCAGTATATATCGAAAGAAATCACTTAAAAAGTTATTCAATTGCCTTCGAAAAATGATGACAACAACTAACTATAAAATAAAAAAAAAAAAAAATATATTCTTATAAATTACAAAAACAATACAATAACTGCTTGAATGAAGGCATTTGCAGTTAAAAACGTTTTAAAACTTATTGTTTTTTGTGTCTTTGCTGCCCCCGTTCCCTTTTGATTTCCAAAAATATATTCATACCACCGCACACCACGTGAATGAACGATGTAGAACGTTACTGAATGAAGAGTTATTTTTTTTATTAATGATCTTTTTATTAGCTAGCTTATTTAATGGCTTTTGCCGCGCTAGGTGATACCCCTCTATTGCACCACTCTCTCCCTCTCTCGCTCACTGTTCCAGCATTTATTGGTCCGCATTAACTTAATTCCTGGTCGTTTTTATTAACGACAGTTTAAAGATCAATTTGCTTATATTATTGAAATGTTTATTTTTTTAATATTTTTTTAATGATTATTGCTTGATTATTATTTCAATATTTATGCTGATGTTTTGGTTTTTAATTTTTTTTTTTTCAAATCCGTTTCGAACCTCTTTGCAAGTAGCGCTAAGTCGTGCCTAACTTAGCGAACGGACAGGTGCAGCTTTATTGTTTATTTTTTTGTTTTAACTGTCTTTTCATTAATTCGGTTTAACAAGCTTTTCATGGTTTTTATTTAATAGATATTTTTTGTTTAATATGTATTGTTGATGCATAATGAAGTTACTGCTGAAACAATATAATTCTGGCATATTTTTTCTTCACCAAAACAACAGCTAATCTAAAGATAATGAGAATGTTAAAATGAGCAAGTTATCAAATTTTTGCCGTTTTTTTTTTCAAGAAAATTGATTTTTTGACTTGAGTCAAGTTGTTAAGTTGTTCCTTGAGTTAAGTTGCATCTTGTACCTACATAACAACAAAAAAAATTGTGAAGTCGGGGTCTATATTGACCCCTTGGGCAGCTATGGGTTAATTTGTAGGTTATAGCAGATTTCTTCACTAAAATGCTCTAGCGTTTTAGAAAGATATTTTTCATGGACATGGTTATTTCCAACGATATACATAACTAGTAGAAATTTAAGTGAAAAATATAATTTTTTTGTGCTCAAATCAGGAAATTTTGAAAAAAATTCACAATTATTGAGTTTTAAGTAATTTTTATCAAAAAAAAACAAAAACAAAAATACTTTGTGAGCCCTTTTTTTATTTAAATTCCTGTTAAAAATTTCTTAAAGAAAGTATTATTACAACAATTATTATTATTGAAAAAAGGTCCGAGTGGTTTTTGTCATATTTTGATAGTTTTTAAGAAGGGACATAACATTTGTGGCAGAGAAAACAGACATTTTTTTTAAAAAATTCATAACTCAGTCAAAAACAAAAATTTTTCCAAAATTTTTTTTTAAAAGTATTGTAGAGAATTGAACAAATTACAAGAAAAAAAAAATTCAAAAAAATATATTTTTCACTCCAACATGGTTTTATAGAGCTCCAAACTGGCAGCAGAGAAAAACACGGGGCCGATCTGGAAAAAAAAAGACTTTTTTAAATCTTAACAAAATTGGTTATCTTATGACAGGAGACACAAAATTTTTGACTTAAAAAATTCATAAAAAATCGAAAAAATTTTAAAAAAAAGATCGTGTCATATGATAGCTAATCAAGTTTAAAAAAATAAAAAAATTCGTCAAAAAATGAATCAGTACGAAAAACATGGTTTCGAGATAAGCGCGTTCAAAGTTTGTGAACAAAGAAAAATGCAAGGAAAATAAAAATGCGCTCTCACTAATCCGGCTGAAACTTTTGAAACCGTAGAAATTTTTCCATTAAAATTTTTTTTCTTAGAATCTTAAGAATATTTACTAAAATACAAAATTATAATAAAAGGAGATTTCAAAAAACGGCCTTAATTAATTAATTCCCCCTTAATTAATTAATTATTGAATTAATTAAGTTAAAAACAAATTTTTTTGTATAATTTGTTTATCAGTTTATTTTTAAAATTCTTAAAAACCGTCTTCTTTAAGAATTATATTTTGAGCTTTATGCCAAATAATTCATGAAGTAACAGGTTGCTACAAAAACAAAAATCTTTCAGAGGAACCGAGCAGACTAGACCATGGATTTGTCTATCATGCCCTCTGTGGTTGGCATGATAGACCCCCTTTCCCCTACCTCCTCTCGCTACGCCACTGACTGGACGTTCAAGATGCTGTCGCCCTTCATGTGACGGCATCACCACCACTCTTCACAATACTTCATGACATTTTTGACAGGTGGCAACCTTAAAGTGAGCACTTCATAATTGTCAGATCGATCAATCGTCAAGGACGTTACAATGTTCTTTACTGAAAAAAAAACTTTGGGTATTGTTACAAAAATCGATAAAAAAGAACTTCGTGCCTTGCTTCAGCATTAATTTTTACGTAACAAAAGTGCGGACGAAATAAAAGAAATGCTCGATATATATTATGGTGAATCTGTTTCATCATATTCAATCGTAATATATTGAATTTCTGAGTTTGAAAGAAGTCGGTGTTAGACTCGGAACAGATTCAGAACAGTCCCAATCGTGGAATCTCCAAGGTACTGCACTGGACCGCTGCATAGGAAGAAATACTGACGGCTTCTAAGAGGCGCCGTAGTCGTTCAGGCTTCACAATAATGTCCTTTGCAGAAAATTTATCATAGATTTTTTTTTTCAGATTATTAAATTTATGGCTGAAATATTATGACAATGTCATCCATTGCTTTATAACGATAGTCTAGATCTTTTTGCAATGTTAGTCCAAGATCTTGGGCCATTTCTCCTGGCATACGTTTTCGTAATCTTCTCCTTCCACTTCTTGCAATCGAAATATCCAAGTCCTCGAATTTTTTAGTTGCAAAGAAAATAGATTTTTTCACTATTTGCATACGTTGGCTTTGAATAAAAATTTTCAAGGCTTTGATTTTTGTCACACATTTTTCAAGCGGTAGCCTTGATGCTTGTAAATACTTTTGTCTCTTCTTAACTTCTTCCAAGTTTTCACAACAAAAATAAATATCATAACTTTCGTCCATTTCTGGCATGAACTCTTTAGGAGAATTGGTCGTGTGCAGGTCAGATTAAAAGGGTTCTAAAATGAAATTTAGAGAAGCGTTCCGCAGAAAGCGAAAGCGAAAAAAGTTCACAATTTACACAACTAAGAAATCTAAATTGCAAATTTGGGTATTTACTGGACGTTGAAAATTTATAAAGTAAGGATAATCCAGATAACGATCTTGAAAAGAATTGTAAAAATTTGTGTGAGTTTTATAAAACATATTTAAATGGAACAGAACTTCATGTCGAAATATGTGACTGCAATATTCTTCTTCGTAGTAGAAAAGAAATAGAATTTAAAATTCTATAAGAGCTTCTTACCTTTATAATCTCGTTTGGAGAAGATGTTTTTCCAAACTGAGAGTAACACTTCAAATACTTATTACTTTTTCAGTATCAATGTATCAATCAGTGTAAAAATACAGTAAACTGAGAAAACAAAAAAAAGTAAAATGCACATTTTAAAAACGATAAGTATTCAATGAAAACGCATACTTTTAAATACAAAAGTAAAGTAAAACGTTTTAAAATCAAAAACGTACGTTTTACTATGAATATTTTCAAAAACATTCTGCATCATAGAGAAAAAAAAACGCTTATTTTAAAATACAAAAGTAAAATGAAACGTTTTAGAAACAACTACGAACGCTTAACAATGATAAAGTAGGCTTAAAATTAATATTCTTAAAAACATTTACTACCACACAAAAAGGAAAAATACACATTTTAAAATACAAAAGTAATACGAAATGTTTTAGAAACAGCAATGCACGTTTTAGCATATTTACTTGACACTAGAACGGTTTTCTAAGCAGTTGATAAAAAATGCATGTTATTGTCAAGATTTTACGACATTTTTTAAGATGAGTAGTTTTAAATATGTTTTGCTACAGTTAACTTATCGTTACCAATAGCTCAATGGAAGTGCGTTAGACTGGTATGCTGAGGACGTAGGTTCGCATCCTGACTGCGCTAGTATCAAAAGCATTAATTTAATAATTTTAATTCTAATTCTAATTGTTTCATTAACTCATTGATCAGAAAAAAACCCTCGAAATAAGTTAGAAATATATTTTAAATAAAAAATTTTCTTGCAGGTTTCGTCAGCCATTGAACCCTGGACGGTTAAACTCGACCGCTAGCAAGCTCGGCTAATCTTGACTTTCGTAAAATTTAATCAAATTTCATTAACTACGTGTAGGCAACTGAGCCAATTAAAACCTGTCTTTAAAATGTTCATTTTAAAATATCAAACGAACGTTTTCAAAGCTCATTTTAAAATGTTTATTTTAGAAAATTAAATGAACGTTTAAAGCAACTCATTGTAAAATGTTTATTGTAGAAAATAAAACGAACGTTTTAGAAGTTTTTTTTCAAAATGTCCTTTTTTAAAATAAAAATTAACGTTAGAAACGCAAAATGTGGATTAAACGTTTTCCAAAGTAGCAAGTTTCTGCTAGTTTAGTTTTTTCAGTCATAAAATGTCGAATCTTAGTGTCTTCACTCAAATGCATCTCCTGACCGAATTTTGCACGAATTCGTTTTGACGATATTCTTTATTAAAAATGTAGTTTTAAAATCAAATGGTAAAATTAGCCAATTTTTGAAGTTTTCGATTTTTTATAAATTTTTAAATCATGATTGAGCAAAAAATATTTATCCAAATGTTAAAATGTAAACATGTAGAAAATTGGAAATTTTATTAGGCTTAGTTTGATAGGCGTGCGATTATTACTATCGAACAAAGAGTGTACAAGATATATTTAAATATATGTGACTATATTTGAAAAAAGCGAGAAAAACTTAAAAACAAACCTTTAAAAAAATACGTAACCATAAAAACTTTTTTTAAAACTTTGTGTTTATCGTGTTTAAAGATCCCAAATCTACAAACAAATATAATAAGCTGTCGTGTAGAGACAATTTTTCTGATTTTGGTGCATAGTGTTATATGTATTAATGTAATTTAAAAGGTGTATTATAATTATGTATACTAAATATTAAAAATTAAATATAATTTATAATAATTTTTCATTATTTCATTGAGGCGCCAAAAATGTTTTGCCCCGGGCGCCAGTTCTGCTCGCTATGTCACTGGTGATAGCACTTCCAAATAAATTCAGAAAAATGTTGCCTTCGATTTCTGAAAGTCTGTTCACTAGGCCGGATCATTATTGTATGGATGAAAAAATGTCAGCCGGTTGGGGGGCCTCAAAAGTTAGAGGAACTCTTTAAAATGATTTCTGCATCCTTTTTTTTCAAATCGTAGAATATCCGCTGAAGCAATTTTGATTCTCCTGAAGATCCTTTTTGAAAAAAAAACATGTTTTTTGTTTGTAACTTTTTATTTTTCTCTAACTTTTGAGACCCCGACCGGCAGAATCTAAATTTCAATCTGGTCTACTGTTATCAATAAACCCATAAAGTAGTTGGCGCTTGCCTTGTTCATCTATGTACATGAGATTCATGCATTTTTGTCACTTATTTCATGCACTGTTCTTGTACTACTCGTATTTGTGCTTGCATTTTATGAATTTTATTTACAAGCATTATGAATAATTCATGTTTTGTTTTTTTTTTTTAAATGGCATTTACGTTATTTTTTTGTAAGTTCATGTATTCTTTACACAAACTTTATGAACTTTAAGCAGTAGGTTTATAAAATATTGATGTTTTCGTGTTGTTTTCTTGTGTGTATTTTGTACATTAATATCATGAATAGTTCATGTGACTTATGCAATTGTTCTCAAGACGAAAATTAATGTACGTAATGCATGCAGATCATGTAAAAATTCATAATTATATTATATATTATATATATATACATATATATATGTATATATTTTACATATTTATTAACATGTATGTATATGTTTTGCAAACGAGGTCGATCTGTAATTAATGAAATTTTTTTTTGTAGTTAAAAAAAATGTAGATTAAATATTTGAAGCTCGTGTAGCGTTTAATAAGGCGTGCATGAATAAATTTCGAAAATAAAACGAATTTAAGAGCATACATTTGTGTCATGCAAGGGCTTAATTTTGATACAAGCATCAATGTCATCATCATTATCATTATCATTATCATCATCATCATCATCGTCATCATCATCATCATCGTCATCATCATCATCATCATCACAATCATCATCATCATCATCACAATCATCGTCTTCGATATTAACGCAGCAGTAACGGCGCCCCATTTTGGCTCGATTAAAAAACTAATGAATTATGCGCTGCGACTGCAGCACTGAAGTGACAATATTTTTGTTTTTATTTCGAGTTGTTTTTGTTTTTGTCGTGGTCGTTATGTTGCTTAATTTATGAGTGCAACAGTGGCGGCAACAACCCGCATGCCGGGTTATAACAATTCAAGAGCTGAATTTATGTTTTGGCGGTGATTTCTTTTGTAAACAAAACAATTAACTATCATTAAACGGATGGAGCTTGGAAGCAACAAGAGGGGGGGAGGGGGTTAATTGATGAGTAGATCGTTTGGAAGAAATGAAGTAGACAGCATTTTGATATTGAGCTCAATTTAAGCATCTCCATAAAACGGTTTAATTTAAGGTTTTAATTAAGCTGATGATGAAATAAATACAAAATTAGCTAAGGGTGAAAATATTTGAATGAACGAATATTAAATAAAAAAAAAAAAAATTTAAAAAAAAAACAAAAACATCACTAAAGCATGCTAATAAGAATATGTTTCTAAGGTGATTTAAGTTTTTTTTTTTTTAAATTTGCAAAAATTCTCGCCTCGCAAGTTCATAGAATGTGAATTAAGTGCTGTCTAAGAATTTAATTTTGTTCGTTCACAAATCGCTGCTATTTATTGTAATTAATTGTTGACATTTAATCCCAACCACGACATGAGCAACAACAACAACAACTAAAGCGATAAACATAGCGCCAGGCAAAAAGTCAGCCAAGTGCACAAAAATTAAAAAAAATGAGCCATAGCTTCTTTTGTTTTTTTTTTGCAAATACAGTGGCGGAAAACTAAGAGAAACAGTTTCTAATGTTGGGCTTCTTACACTGAGCTAAAAAACAACTTAAAATCAAAGAAAACCAATTCGATTCAAATATTTTTCGGAGCAATTTGGCACCAAACTCAAAAATATTCAATTCGAAGTGTTTCCAGTTCGAAAAACACATATCCAGTTTGATGTTTTTCCACTTTAAACTAAAATGTCAAACAATTTTAAATAAAAAGTATACTAGTTAAATTAAACGAGGACTTAGATTTGATTTACAGAGGCATCATATTCCATTGAAATCCTTACGTCTTTATTTTAAATACGCTATAGCTTTGAATTACATTATTTTTTACTTTGATTCTACATTGCTATATTAATGAATGAATCAAAATGATTTTCACTTTGAATCAAATCCTAAAAAAATTTTATATCAAATGATTACATACAAATAAGTATTAAAATAAAATTTTTTGAAAAATTTTCTTTTAATGATATATAAGATAAAATTCGGTAAATTAATTAATTATTTGGTAATAATAAAATAAATTAATCTAAATAAGTATTGTGTTATTATGATGTCGAGTTCCAAAGAATAATTTTGTACCTTAAAATAATGAATTCAGCCCAGAGTCCAATGTTATCAATTGCTTTTTAAATGTCTTCTTTATTTGCACTTCTGTTTTTATTTTTACACACAAACGAAAACAGGATTTACTTTCCAGCAATTTCTGCAATTTTTTTGCACAAAATTTAAATTCTTTTAATACACCAGTTTAAGACCAATATTTTTTTGTACTCTGGTTTCCTTTTTGACAACTTCAAATCTAAACAATTTTATTTTTCAACTTATTTTTGAAGTGGATACTCTTCATTGAATAGAAGAATGAAGTGTATTCATCATTATTTTAAATTTAATCTACTTCTAATTGTATATCAAAATGTTTTCATATTTAATTTAAAGGTTTTCAAGGGGAATTTAAATACAATTTTTTAAAAATGGATCGACATAAAATTGATACAATATTATTTGATTTTAAGTTGCGATTTTTCCCTGAGTATAGTCTCGAAATATTTACAGAAAAACAAACTTAAGAAGAACTAACGGAACATTATATTAATTATATTATTTGCATTATATTTAATATTGTAAATTAATTGTTAGTAATTGTAAGTAATTGTAAGTTAATTAGAAATTCGTTGAGTAAATTGAAAAATTTAAATAAAAAAACAAAATTAATTTTTTTACAAAATTATATAAAAAAAACTATACAATTATTATAATTAATTTTTTATAAAATTATATTTTCATTTTCCAAATTATATATATCGTATCAAATTCGCGCAAGAAAATATAATTTTTTAATTTATTTGCTGCATTTTTATACACTTTTATGCTAACAGCAACAAAAACCAACTGAGAATTACGTCTATTAGTTAAATTATTTTGATGAGCAAAAACAACAACAACAAAAATAAGTTTTTTACAAACAAGACCAAGAGGACACTTTTTAAGCACAAATTGACTTTTAAGCCCAATTTCTGGCATAAATTGCGAACGTGAATAGCTTGTTTTGAGATGGTTTTGAGCTTTATTGAGCTGATTTCAGTTACGAATGCTTTGAGCTTGATTTTAGCCCATTTTTTTTTTTTCTCCGTGTTGGTGCGGAAATCAAAATAGAACCTATTTTACACCTCACAACAACACCAAAATGATTTACAAGCACTAGCAATGAAACATATAATAAGCCATCGATTGAATGAACTAGTATTTAGTATTAATTGCTGAAAGTCCGAGAAAACTTCTCTATTTGAGACGCAAAGAAATTAAACTGAGGCTTGTTTTTGCAAACAAACATGTCTTTCTAGAAATTTTGCAAAATAATCTTTGGTCAGATGAAACAAAGGTTAATATTTTTCAGATCTGACAGGGTCATGTATGTGAGACGATCAAAAAATAAAATATACGACTCTAAAACACACCACAAAAAACGATAACATGTTGAGCAGAAATGCTGTGATGGAGTTGCTGCTCTTCATCTGTTGTAGGTTATATTTTTCTTGACTAAAGATACCATGTATGCCATATGGGCATCTCCCAGTGGCACGGACGCGACATTCGCACGGTTTTAATTGCTCGAAAAATAAGAAAGAAACAAAATGAGCCGATATGTATTTAAGTGTTGTAACGCGACGAAAGAGTGCTACATTTTATAAAAATATTGGCGAGATTTAGTACAAATTAGTACAAAGTAATAATTCAATGGAACGGACGCGACAAAAAACAGAAGTTGTTTTAAGCTCGTATAGAAATATGCAAAATTTAGCTAATTTTGAGAACTTTTTTTTATATATAATATACATGTTAATGGAGGTCAAAGGCTAACTATTCTTCGTAGACGTATGAAATATAAGAATTATTTCTTTTTTTTTTGAATAGATATAGTACGAAAACGGACGCGACATCATGGACGCGACAAATTTTTCCACAGTAGTAAAATACAGTAAAGATGTTCATTGTAAATTTTAATAAAAATACATCATAATAAGTTGAATTCAAGTTACATAGCAGAAATACTTATCAAAATAAAAAAAAAAATAAAGTTAAAAGCTGTTAGAGTGCTTTATTTTAATGTTTTTCTTCACTTTTGGTGTACCTTTTTTGGGGGATGCCCATATGTGGACTACGTCAAAATATTTGAAACAGTCATGTTGCTATGGACCAAGCAGGAAATGCCCAAAAGATGGAAGTAAATGTAGAATTATGATCCAAAATTTTCCATAAAACTTTAAACACAACTTGGTTTTGATGAGGTAAATTAGTATTACAGAATGACATTCGCAGTTTCCGAAAATTAATCAAAGAGAGAACATATGAAGAGTTCTAAAACATTAAATTGTGGTATAAAAAACAAAAAAAAAACAAATTGGCCATTTCAGCCCTTGAAAGGACTTTGACCGAGCTTCTTATGATCAATTGTGTTGTGTGTGTTATTAAATGTTTGCACACAATTGACCGAGAACTGGACCTACATGTTTTATGCCGACTCCGAACGGGTCAAGTTCATGTTCTCAAGAAGCTTTACATGGCATTATTTACTCTCTGAGGTTTGCCATTGTCTGCAGAGAAGTGGTGACCGATCAGAAAAATTTTTTATTGAAAAAACTTTTCGCCACGGCTGGGGATCGAACCCGGGCTCCGAGCATGCTAAGCCACACACTTAACCTGCATGCCACGGTCACCAGTTGCACGGTCATAAATTGTGGTATATAAAAAATAAAAAACAGAGATGGTACTGGCGGCTACTTGTGCCGCTACTTGTGTTTGAAATAGAGATGTCACAAAGTTATTAAATCTAAAGGAAAAACAGTGAAATACTTATTATATAATTTTCCAACTCAGGAAAAATGAAATTTTTAAAAATATGAGAAATATTACCAAAGTAGAGCTTTTTTTCTATTATTTTTCCCAGATTGAATTTAAAAAATGATTGAAATTTCATTTTAACTTTAATTGTTGCGCATAAATCTTATAAAATTTATGAAATAATTCAGAAAATACTTTATACGCTACATACTTTATTTATAGTTTATGTTTAATGAAAACGAAAATTTTTGTTGAAGAAAATTAACATTTCCATAATTTTATCTATATTAGAATGGAACGATATATATGAAAAGCAAAAAAACTTTACAAGGATTTCATTAAATTTTGAACAGTTCTCATGGAAAAAAATATCTACATCTTCGCTTCTATTACATGCCACAAACGAGTCATTTAACTCTATGGCAAATCATTCGATTAGATTTTTTTTTGTAATAAGCATAAGGTGGCTTCTTTACGTTTTCGATTTGAACCTGTTATACTGATTGTCAGCCTATTTGCTGTGCAATAAGAATGCTTTGTGCCAATCGAGCCCTTAGCTGTGCACTATTGCAATAAGTTAATACATACGATTTGTTTGCATAACGCTTTAAAAACATCATTTAAACAAAACGTGAGGCAGACATAAATTTCAGAATTAGATTTTGATTAGATAATCAATTTAAAGCTTTAGCTCCTGTTTTTTTTTTCTTCTTTTTTTTTTCAAAGCTGATAATAAGTGCAATTTGCCCACTTGGCGCCATTGATTTTGACTTTTGAGTCACCTTTTTCGACTTGCTCTACACTTAGTATTTTTTCGTTATTTTGTATTGTTTGTTTTTTTTATAAAATGTCGATTTGTATTTTTAATGAAATGTGAAGCTTTAATCATTTAAGTTAAATGAATTAAATTTTGAATTAAATTTAACTTCGACAAGGCCGAATGGTTTTAATAACCTGGATATTAACCAGATTTAAATTCATGTATATGAAATATTTGTAGATGGAGAGAAAAAGAGAGAAATTAGCAGAGAGCATATTTATAGGAATTATTTGGAACGGTGAACGAAATAATGAAAAATTTGTGATACATATTTTCATAAAAAATTGTTGGTTTGTTGTTTTTTTTTTAAATATTACACTATATAAGTCCGTTTTTAGTGCAAAAATTCAAAATCTTTTTATATATTTTTGGAAAAAATTAAATTTTCAAAGATTAAAGTTTAAGATTAAAGATAAAGATTGCGGTTGGCGTTATCATACGTGCTAAGTGTGTGGCGTACAAGTCAACGGAACGCGATAGCAGTAAGTTCAATCCTCACATCTGATACATCATTTTTTCAATAAAAAATATTTTTCTCATCGGTCGTCACTTGTCAGCAGAAAATGGCAAACCTCAGATTATAAGGTTGTTTAATATTTCGAATTTCAATAAAAGTTATATTAGACATTGCAGCGAAACTACTGTTTAACCCTGTGTATTAGACCTGTGCAAGTATTTTCGAGTTCGAGTCGACTAGTAAAATATGACTCGATTTAGATTTGAGTAATTTGGTTCTTCGAATCACTCGAAATTACGAAAAACTCAATGAATTATATGTTCTTATTATATGAATTATTATGCTCTCAACTATTCTCTCAGCTCATTCTCAATAATACATACCCAGTAGAAATTTAGTACTAATGTAGCAAAAAGCAGATGTTAATAATGTAAGACATATCAAATCTGATATCAGAATTTTAAAATTCAAGATGGCGAAAAGAGCTGGCACATAAATTTTGTATTTTTAAGCAATTTTTTGTTGGGCCCGAATCCGAATTTGTTGTCAGAATTTAAAAATTATGTAATTTTAACTATAAAGTTGCCATCTAATACTTTTCGGGATTTCGAATATTATGTAAGAATTTTAAAACTCAAAATGGCGGATAGGATAGGGAAAATTTGCCATCTAAATTTTCTAAAAAACTATTTGTTTTTTTCACCGCATCAGAAATGTTTGCAATTATTAGGCAAATCAGACTTATAATTCCGCATTGGTTTTGACGAATGTTGTGTGAAAATAATCACACAATACTGCTAATAAATGGGTGTGTAGCGTCCAATAAAACAGCTGTTTAGTCTGCTAGTGATTATTTTTAGAAGAATTTGTTTTTATGATGTTTTTTTTTTAACATGTTTTAACATATCTTCGCCAAGTTCAAGTTCAAATTATATAAATAATTTTTTTTTTAAATATCGTAACCTAAAATGCAAAAAGACGTAACAAAACTTTTTAAATTTTCAAAGGAGAAAACATAAACGTCATGGAAAGGCACATATTTAAGATTTGAGAACCTATCAATCTTTTGAATTTTGCTAAAAAAATAGCTATTCTTGAAAGTATGTGTTTGAAATTTAGCTCCACAGTCTTATTTAGTCAAATTAATTATAATAAATCAAAAATCAAATTTAACATTATTTTGTTGTTACGTCTTTTTGCATTTTAGGTGACGATATATATATTTATAATTCCTATTCTTTATAGTGAGGAATTAAAAAACCTATATTTTTTAAGAATCATATTTTTAGTTTAACGAAAAATAATACATGAATAAACAGGTAATGCAATTTTAACTGAAATTTTTTATTTTAAGATAAATTAAAATTGCCAAAAAGACTATAACAACAGTTATTTTAATAACTTCAGTATTTTAATTAATTTTTCATAATTTAAAAAAATGCCCAAAGTATGAAATCACAGTTTTTAAAAATGTTTGTACGTTGTATTTTGTGTTTTTTTTTCAACAAACAAAAAACACTTATAATTCCACATTGGTTTTTGTTAAATATTGTTAATTATGCCAAAGTTACTTAAACAGACATACTAAAGGCCCAACCAAGTTATGCGTAAGCATACAAAAGCAAGAGAGCAAAAGAACGTACTTGCTCAGCAATATATTGCGTCGCCCAAGTTGTGCGTAAGCAATTTTTCGTTCAGTTTCTCAATTTTCGTTAACTTTTCAAAACTTGAGTGTGAGCGCTCGACACCGTATATTGCTAAGCAGAAAAGGGTTGCAACCTATTTAAAAAATAATTTAAATTTTGATTTTAAACACTTATGTATCGAAATTTTATTAAAAGTCAGTAACAAATATATGTTTTAGACAAGATTTATTTATTAAGCGGGGTTTGTATTGAAATTGACCCCTATTTTCAATCATAAAGCATGGATAAATTTACCAACTTAAAAAAAATATTTTTTTATAATTTTAGCTGGCAATCTTTTTCGACAAAAACAAATTATTTTTTATTTTTCATTTCATTCGAATCGATTTATATTGAAATTTTTTTCGTGCTTACTTAGTTTTTAATTACTTTGGAAAAGTGTGTTTTTGAACTTTTGTATACTTTTCGTTGACTTCTCTCTGAAACTTTTGTATGCTTACGCATAACTTGTTTGAGCCTTAAAGTCTGTAGAGACATCATAGAAGACTGAATTGAAATATGTTGTTGTTGTAATTTGATTTTTCTTAAACAAACAGAACTTAAGCTCAAATAAGAATAAAAGTTTTTCTGTCTTATTTAAATAAAAGGGCTTTAGTTATGAAGAAAACAGATTTTAAAACAAAATTTATTAATTATTTTTATTCTTCGAAGAAGATTTTAAGAAAAACTTCTAGAAAAAAAAAATGCCTTCACATGACTATTAATGTGTCATGACTATAAATAGTCATAATCATAGACTATAAATAGTCATTACTTACCTCAATATTTTAACTCAAATTTAACTTTATGTAAGCTATGTTGTTTTTTGTAGTCTAGTGGCAAGCGTGCTTGACTGATAACCCAGAGGTTACGGGTTCGAATCCTGAATATTGGCTTAGGTGCTATGATTAAACATTTTTCTATTCTTTTCTTATCAACTAACATTTCAAAAGCATTCATATTTACAAATTGTAGTTGATTGCAGAGAACTCAATCAGCCATTTAGAAAGAGTGCTTAGATGAAAAGCCTACATTTAATACACGAAGTAAGTCTTTTCCAAGTAGGCTTAAAAAATACTTGGCTAGCTAATAAATTTCCAAGTTGCTTTGTGTAAAAATCAAAATACAAGTGTTTTACAATAAAACATGGAAAGGCTTGTATCAAGTATGTAGGTATTTTGCAATCATACTTGAAAAGCGTTGACAAAGGTAATATTGGAACTGCTGAAAGTTATCTCATTTAAATATTAATGTATTTTATTAACATTTTGTTATCAAACTTATAGCACGAAGTAAGTGCTTTTGACTCTTATGCAAAGGTTGCAAAGGTCCACGGTTCAATTCCTGGTAATGGCATATACAAAATTGTTTTGATAGTAAGAAATTTTTCATATAAACATTTGATAATATAAAATATTAATAACCAAAAATAACAATAAAGTAACCCAGGTTTAGTTGAGGATTTAACCTGGGGAAATACAAATCAATAAATCAAACTAACGAACCGCTTACCAACTGAACTATGAAATACAAATTTATGATGAGCACTAATTGTAACTAAACACTTGGAAAGAGCTTATTGAAATACGTACATATTTAAAATAAGAAAAATTTTTTAAGGAGTATGTTTTCCTTTACGTTACAATTACATGTTAGCTTTCTTTTATAGTAAATTAACGACTTATCCGACTTAAATTAACGACTTGATGTTTATGCAAAGCTTGTTTGGCTGATTAGAAATGTAAGTATTATAACACTACCAGCACCAATGAAGCTGCTTCCAGCTTCAAATGCAAGCTAGCACCAGCTTGAGCGCGCATTTTGAACGCTACTTAAGCTATGCTTTATACAAAAGCCGACGCTGCGCATATTTTCAACATTTTGAAGCAAGCTATTGTTCATTACGTGTCTAATTTTTCACTCATGCTATGAGATGCTTAGAAGTAACTCTATTAGTTCTTCAAATCTGCGCATACTTTTCTCAAACACTGTGTAGCAGTTTTAATATGCGTGTATTTTAAAGTTTTTTTTTTCAATTTTTTTTTAATTTCATATCGTTCTGCATAACTCAAAATATAATCATTAGCGGCTTTTGTTGTTGTTGCGCTTAAATGCAGAGCATTTTAAATTTAATGCTAATTGCCAGAGTGTTAACCCAGTGCAGAGAGGAGGAGGAGGAGGAGACATCAGCTACGTGCAACATTGTTGCATGCAATATTTTTTCGCTTTTTTTCTTGACTTTTTTCTTGTTCTGCACATTAACTGATATTGCTTTTTTTGTGTTTTTTTTTCTTTGCTTGCCCTGTTTATTTTGTTTGCAACATTGTTGCAGTCGATTAAGACGCTTGTTAAAGAATTGCTGATGCTCCTGTTGTTTGTTGTTGCCTGTTGGCCCAATGGCTGTTGGCTGTTGCCTGTTACTTGTTGTTATTATTATTGCCAGCGATAATACGTTAATTACGACGACTGTTTTAGGCCGAGTCAGCAGCCAGAAAAGGAATTTCCTGATGCACAACGATGACGATACTGCTCTGCGTGCAGATTAGTTGAAATGGGTCTCTAAGTCGTCTTGTTGTTGCTGCGATGGTGTTGTTTTGTTTTTTATTGTTTTGTTGTTGTTTGCTCTTTGTAATATATGCGAATTTTTAGCCAACTCTAGCGTTTGACCGCCGTTGTTCTAAATGAGCGCCATAATTTGTGCAACTTGGGGCTTGCTTTTTTTTTTTTGAAATGGCCTTTTAACTGTCATTTTTCGCATAGCTTGGCAAATTATTTGCAAAATTACTTAATTTTGGTTTTGAAAAAGAGGCAGACAAAGAGAAGAAGTAGACGAAAAAGATATAAAGATTTCTCACTTTATGAATTTCAATACATAGTTCCTTATATATGAAACAAGTCAAAGAAGTATCAATACTGAGAGATACTTTTGTTTGATTCTTCGAATAGAAATTAAAAAAAAAAAATGAAACTTTTTTTAGAAAGCAGAGAGATATATTCACCCCTATCCTTGAATCCGCGTCGTGTAATCGTCGTCGAGAACTCACTTTCACCAACAGCTCGTCATCGAGTAGAATTTCGACGATAGTTCTTACTTCCAACAAAAGAGTTTCACTCTATTATTGAAAACGCGCAACCAGTGGCGTAACTATAATGATCAAGGACCCGTGTGCAAAATTAAAAAAGGGCCCCAACCAGAAAAATTTAAAAAAAAATATCTTCAAAACAGAAGAAGTACAAACATTATAAAAAGAAACATGGTTTTATTTTAGGTTTGTTCACTTACAAAAAATTGTTACAAATTTTAACTTGAAAAGCATTCACGAACTCAAGAAACTTGCAACAAGAGAGGACGAAGAGAGAATTAAAAAAGTAAGAGAGATAAAGTAGCTATAAGTTTCTGCTAGTAAAATTCTTACTTACAAGAATTTTCAGCTACCGAAAAAAAAAATTGTTTGTCGAAAAACCAGGCATGTACGTTATCGTAAACGATAACCAAAATATTTCTTTTGTTCCGTTGAAGCGAAATCAAATAATAAAAAAATAACTTTAAATAAAATTCAAAAACCCAACAATATTTATTTCGTTTCGGAGAAAACAATTTAAATTTTTTTGGTTTTGTTCCCGTTGAAAATAACGTTAGTTTCAACAAAAAAAATTTTTTTTTTTTGTATTAGAAGAATTTGCTTTTTAGCATAGGAGAAAATAATAGAAAATTTTCGTTAGAACTGCCGTATTTATTTTCAAAATGAACAAATCCTTGATTCCAGCAGCAGCACCACTGACAACGATTGCTTGCTTGATGCATATTTGATTATGAAGCGTTTGCATCAATTAAGATATTTTTGTGAAACCACCTGTACCAAAATAAATCTGGCAGAGTTTTCGGAGACCAGAAAGTATTCGCATAATGTGCTGCACCATTAATGATATAATTTATTGATAACGACATCCGCATGTTTTGCAGCTACAAGACATAATTGAAGCCAACTGTTCCTATTGGCTAAAAATCTTTCTTGAATAGGAACAGTTGGCTCCAATTACGTCATCCTGCGGTAAAACATGCGGATGTCATAATCTTTAAATGTTTTCAGTCATGGTGCTACACCAATTATCACAAGATTCTCATGGAACTCCTGCCACTCAAGTGAGAGTTGAGCGAGCATTCCTTTTACTCAAATATATTATTAAATACCGTAAATTTTAACACTTAGGTTGAAGTTGGTTACAGTTTTTTATTTCAATTACTTACATTTTTTATAAATATTAATTTATATTAGTTTTGCTAAATTTCGCAAAAATAATGGCAAAATATATTATGCTTATGATGAAAATACACTTCGACATTATCATAAAAACGACATGCTTTTTTCAGTAATCTTGAAACGAAATTTTTATTTTGTGATAATTTCATTTTTCAACGAAAAGAAATTTGATTTGATAAATTTTTAACGTTTACATTTTTTTTATTCGTTTTTAAAAACAAAATCATTTTGGTAATTTATTTTTCTGCCTCAACGAAACAAAAAAAATTTTGTTTATTTCTTTGTGCATGCCTGTAAAAAACAAATAAAAATTTTTTCTGATTTCAAATAAGCTTTCAACTCGTCCGTTTAGCTGCTTACTTGCAAGTTTCCAAAACTTTTCTGTTCACGTACTTTCTTCTTTTCTGCTAATTGAAAGGTGTCCAATTGTAAAATGCTGATGAATTATTGAGTTAAGGGCTACTATTTCACAGTATTTTGTTTGAAAGTTATCGCATTTTTTATTATATCAGATTCGTTACCATTTGCTATTTGTAGTGTTAGCGAAGGGCCCCTATCGCTCTAGGGCCCAGGTGCTCTGCACCGTCTTGCACCTCTGGAGTTACGCCACTGCGCGCGGCCAAACTGTTTTATCGGTACCATGATATAATAATTCCAAGGTAGTATTGACAAGTGTTGATTTTCTCATCTACAGGAAATGACTTACTGTCAAAAACAGCTGTTCGTTGTTATATGCGTTGGCCGCATTCAGCGTTGTTATAGGTATTGAAGTATCAGAAAAGTTGTCAAGTTGATGAAATGTCATGCTTTGTATCAAATACCAATGGAAAATTTACCAAATAAAAATTTTTCTATTTTTAAATGCATTTTAATGCGCAACTTCATAGTTATGTGCATCAAGTTTTGACTTAACAGTTGCCAACTGTTAAGTTCGCTGAATGTGCCCAGTGAAAATTAATTGTATGCAATGGCGGATTGTGAGCGCTCTCTTTTTTGTTATATTTTTTGACAGACAGTGTTTTCCCACAGAAACGTCAATACTACCTTGGAGTAATTATACCATGATCGGTACTCTCAATTCTCTGAAGTCTGTTAATAATACTTCAAAATAGATACATTTTTTAAAAATTAAAGTTATTTAATAAAAAAAATATAAAAAGTATTTATTTCATTTTTTTGTTAAAGTTGAATAAGAGATGATATCAATAAAAACGAAAAATGAAAAAAAAAAGAAAATTTATGAAAAAATTTTTAGGTCTTGAAATTAAAAAATGTTGAAGTTTTAAGATTTAATAATTTATTAAAGTAGTAATTTTTTTTTATTATCATAGCAAAAATCAGTTTTCGAAAAAAACAATAAAACGCTAAAAATAAATTTTTGTTTTTGTAATTTCTGCTCACAAAGACATCCTTCATTAACTATTTCTTAGAATTGTCACAACAAAAGTTATCGCTTTAAAAGCCATACTTAAATCAGCAACAACTTGTTACACAATACAAATTTTGCCATGACAACAACAACAGACATAAAAACAACACAACAATGACTCGGCAAGTAAGCAACAATCTGTGCTAATCTTTTGAACTCAATCATCTGATGCTTTATCACCGGATATTTACTTAATTTATTAATAAAAAACCTTTCTAGAGAAGAGAGTATGAATAACAACAACAAATATTGCGCACACATACACCACGCCACCCACTCCCGTTCCTATTATTTCACTGAAGTTATAAATAAAAATAAATCAAAAAGTTAATTGAAAATTTCTTAACTAATAGAAAAAACATAAGCATTGAATTTTACGTAAATATCACCTGAAAAACTCGTACAAAATTGTTCGAGGTTTGAATGTTAGTTTAATGGTGGTTTTAGAGTCAATGAGCTGAGATTTTATCTTTAATGTAATAGAAGCGTTTTAAAAATTATATTTAAGTAAATAGTTATGTATGTTTCTAAAAGACATTTCATAAACAATAACTTCGATGGTCTGCCTGATTATAGGTCTTAATTCAGATTTTAAAATTAAATTCGAGATCATTCAGGAAAAAAATATTCTTGGAGTCACTCAACTCAAAGTGAGCGACTCCAAAGTACAATAGTCAAGGTAGCTGCAGGGCTACCAAGCCTCTCTCTCTCTCTCTCTCTCTCAGAGTCAGAATTGTTGAAATCAATAGAAATTATTTGATGTCTCGTTTGTCCCTCTATTTCGATCAATATTTTTTGACAGATCCGAGTTTCGGCTCTCAGCCCTGCAGCTACCTTATTTGTTGTACTATGAGTGACTCTATGTCCGTCGTATAGGTCAGGGGTCTCCAAACTACGGCCCGCGGGCCAAAAAGGGCCCGCGACAGCTTTCCTGCTGTGCCCAGCATCTGGCCCATCTTTTAATTAAAATTATTAAAATTATTAAAAAAATTATTAAAATTATGGTAAAGTTGATGAAATTTAAACAGTTATGATTTTCCAATTAACTTGGATCTGTGAACAGATTTTGTGTATTTCATTTTGGAAAGTTTTTTAAAAAAGAAAACAAACAAAGCAGCAGATTTATACATCTGATCAAATTGTGTGAATTTAAGAATCTTATAAAAATAATTCCACCAATATTGAAAAAAAAAAAAAAAACAAATTGGCCATTTCAGCCCTTGAAAGGATTTTGACCGAGCTTCTTATGATCAATTGTGTTGTGTGTGTTATTAAATGTTTGCACACAATTGACCGAGAACTAGACCTACATGTTTTATGCCGACTCCGAACGGCTAAAGTTCATGTTCTCAAGAAGCTTTACATGGCATTATTTACTCTCTGAGGTTTGCCATTGTCTGCAGAGAGGTGGTGACCGATCAGAAAATTTTTTTATTGAAAAAAACTTTTCGCCGCGGCTGGGGATCGAACCCGGGCTCCGATCATGCTAAGCCACACACTTAACCTGCATGCCACGGTCACCACGGTCCACCAATATTAACATTTTTTAAAAAAACATTGCTAAATAACAAATCTATAATTTCCCTTCGAAGTCCTGAAACAAGGATTTCTATAACCGTGATAAACTAATTTCGGAATATCTTTATGTTATTTTTAACTACTAATATTTCTAAAGCACCGAGAGCTTCAATTGCAAAATCAACGGGATATGGATTCCAAGTTTGCGGAATAAAAGTTTTACATGTATTTTATTACGTGACACATTCTTTTAGTCAATCCAACCTTGCTCAATAAGAAATACATGTTAAATCTGGAAATGATCTTCGTCTTGGCCGAAGTTAAAATACCCCTACAACCTCTTTCAAAATTTGAAGTTATTTAGGTTTTATTATTTTGATGACCTCACTTTTTATGGGGATAAGCGTAACACTTTCATCCAATTTTTACAAAATTCAAACTCAGAGTACGTTTAAAATATCAAAACTAATGTGTGCCATGCATTATTTTTAACAATATCAATAAATAAAGGTTGACGTGTTTTTTATTCAAATTTTCAATATTTCAAACTTAGTGTGAGCATTTTAAATCAAAGCTTATAACTCAATGTTAAGTTGTTATTTATAAAGTAACTTTGGATATGCTGGCTTTCATAAGATTTAACCCATTTTCGAACTTGATCATAATTTTTTAGAAAAATACCGACTTGAATACCGAATTTCGTGTCAATAGATCAAAAGATGATAAATTTCGATTAAAATTAAATACTAAATTTAAATACTTTCTAAATACTTCCATCTTGTTTTACCTATACCTACCATGTCTCCTAATAAAAATGGTATATAAATTTGACAGAAGTCGTAATGTTGTTAGCCGTCGTCAAAGTGTTCGAGCTATGATATGTCCAAACACATTTACAAGTACTAGTACTCGCACCACGGATTCATACGACGTCATATATACATACATGAATTCATACACACAGACTTATTCTTGAAATGTAAATATGCGCGGTTTTCAAAATTCGATGTATTTAAATAATTTTCAAAATTATGGTAATGGTATGTTAATCTGAAGACCTAGCTAGATCTTGGTCCTTGGGGCTTTATGGAGTATTCAATCTGACTCTTCAGCTTAGTAGTTTGGAGACCCCTGGTATAGATGAAGAAGCTCAAGCGAAGAAGGGTGTTTGAGTCTAAAGCTGAGGGTCAACGACGAAGAGGAAGACCATACCTCCGATGGATTGATCAGGCCAAGGAAGTCCTAATCGTCCTAATGAAGTCAGCCGTAACCCGATCACTGGTTATCATGGCCATCTGAGTAAGCAAGTTAGTAATTAGTACAATACGTCCAGAATATTCTATCCAAGACGAAGAAAATGCATGACGTTGCAAATAAAGTTTCGTCTGATATAAGCAAGAGTAGGTATGTTTAGACTGGAAGAAAATATGTTTGTGACTCCTAAATTGAGAGAGAATTGAAAGTAAAAATTAATTAAAAATCTATAATTTTTAGTTTTAATAAACTTTTTTGTTTAGTTATATTGTTTAAAAATAAAAGAGCACAAAGCAGGCCCATAGTCAAGGGGGATTTTGGGGGTTCAAACCGCCTCTTCCCTCTTTAGGTACCGAACAGTAGACAAAAAATCAATTCAACTCAAACCAATAAAAACAAATGTTGATATATTCCATTAAAAATTGATATAAAGATGAAATATTTAAGTGTTTTAGCGAAAAATAAAAAATTTCTTGCTTCTAAAAATATCAAATAAAATTTTCATTGAAAATAAAGTTTCTAATAAGTTAAATTCTAATTGAATTATGGTTATACAAAAATTGTAAGAAGTTACGAAAATTGTCGAATTTGTCCTTAAACTGGGTCAAGTATGTGATACGAAGATATTCCAGATATTTTGTAAAACCTCAATTTAATATAGAAAATAAGTTTCAAGTTTTAATTTTTACAGTTAATAAATTTAATTTAATAAAAAAACATATTGAAGAAGCATACATAACAATAGATATTTTTTATTTTGACAAATTTTCAAGTTAAGCTGTTCGCGATGTTTCTTATATAAGTTTACAGCATTATCATAAAGAACAAAATTAAGTTATGATTATTATGACTGATATTACTTTGACATTAAAAATATAATTATTATAAATGAGTGCAATAAAGGCTAGAAGTTCCTTGATAAAAATTCTTTAGCCAAGAATTAATTCCTAATTCTTAATCATTCTAAAAGGTGATTATTTAAGCGTTTAGTTTTTAAAATTTGAAGAAAGACATTGCTGAAGATGTTGCTTTTCCTGACAGAGGTTTGAACAATTTTGCAAAAATCAGACGCACTAACCGCTGCATCAGCCGCTTTAATTACGTTAAATTGTTTTTACATATAAGACCCCCCTTAAATTGATTGATACACCTCCAAAATTGATTGATAAACCCCCAAAAAGTTTTGGTTGTGCTCCTGGTGGGAAGTATGTCTATGTCTGATCAAAGTTTGCATGATCTTTCGTTTCTTCGATTTAAAAACTAAGCTTTTAACAGTTGCAACAAATATAAATTTTTATTATAAATAAAACCCGTTGCAGTAATCAAACCGATTCTTTTTAAAACTGATAGTACCTATACATTTTAATGAATATATAAATTTGTTTTTATGGAAAAATTCCAATATTCGCCGAGTAATTCAGTGTTCCGTAAAGTTCCTCAAAAAAAGGTCCTCCGTGGTGCACACTCCTACTTCATATGTAATCATCAAAATAAAAAAAAAACAAAAAGATTATTAAACTGGATAGTATACGCTAGTCTTTTGACAAAATGGCAAACATTTGACTTGAAAAAGCTCTTTTCGAGAGAGAAATTCGACCTTATTTCGCCGATAAAAAAAAACTAAGCCACTAAAAAAACTCCTAAGACAAAGACTAGGAAATTAAGCATACAATACTCTGAGTTAAATAATAACTTTAAATCAAAGAAAACCACTTCGATTCAAATATTTTTCGGAACAATTTGACACCAAACAGGAAAATATTCAATTCGAAGTGTTCTCAGTTCAAAAAACATATATCCAGTTTGATGTTGTTTCCACTTTAAACTAAAGTGTTAAACAATTTGAAATGCAAAGTATACTACTTCAATTTAACGTGGACTTAGATTTGATTCATCATATTCAATTGAAATCCTTACGTCTTTATTTTAAATACGCTATAGCTTTGAATTAAATTATTTTGTACTTTGATTCTACATTGTTATATTAATGAATCAAAGTGATTTTCACTTCAATCAAATCCTAAACATTTTTTATATCAAATGAATACATACAAATAAGTATTAAAATAAAATTTTTTAAAAATTTTTCTTTTATTGATGTATAAGCTTACATTCGGTAAGTTAATTAATTATTTGGTTATACTAAAATAAATTAATCTAAATAAGTATTGAGTAAGTATGATGTCGAGTTCCAAAGAATAATTTGTACCTTAAAATAATGTTAAAATGAAACAAGAGAGTTTCCTACATGCCAACAACTTTGCTCTGAATTCAGCCCAGAGTAAAATGTTATCAATTGCTTCTTAAATGTCTTCTTTATGTGCACTTCTGTTTTTATTTTTATACACGAACGAAAGCAGGATTTACTTTCCAGCAATTTCCGCAATTTTTTCGCACAAAATTAAAATTATTTTGATATTTTATTTTTTTGTAATACACCAGTTTAAGACCAATATTTTTTTATTCTGTTTTCTTTTTTGACAACTTTAAATCTAAGCAATGTTATTTTTCAACTTACTTTCGAAGTTGATACTCTTCAGTGAATAGAAGAGTGAAATGCATTCATCATTATTTTGAATTTTATCTACTTCTAATTGAATATCAGAATGTTTTCATTCTTGATTTAAAGGTTTTCAAGGTGAATTTAAAGACGATTTTTAAAAATGGATCGACGTAAAATTGATACGAGATATTATTTGAATTTAAGTTGCAATTTTTCTCTTTATCAAATTTTAAGCTGCTAGCGGCTAAAAAAGTAAAATTTTGTTACTTTTTACTGCTATTGAAAGTGACATTACAGATTTTTTTTAAAACTACTTTTCACATGAATTGAAAAAATGGGTATATCTGCTTTTTTGATGTGCTGCTCAGTTTAGATTTTAAAGTTCTCAAAAATAGAAAAAAAATAAAGTACCAAATGGGCATCTCCTAGTGGCACGGACGCGACATTCGCACGGTTTTTACTCGAAAAACAAGAAAGAAACAAAAAGAGCCGATATGTATTTAACGTGTTCCAACGCGATAAAAGAGTAGTACATTTTATAAAAATATTCGCAAGATTTAGTAAAAAGTAATAAGCAATCATACAATGGAACGGACGCGACAAAAAACAGAAGATTTTTAAACTGGTATAGAAATATGCAAAGTTTAGCTAATTTCGAGATCTTTTTTTTATATACATGTTAATGGAGGTCAAAGTGTAACTTTTCTTCGTAGACCTATGAAATATGAGAATTTTCTCTTACCTTTTTTTAAATAGATATAGCACGAATAGGACGCGACATCGTGGACGCGAAAAATTTTCGAATAGTCGAAAAGTCGACTACTCGACTATCTATCCATACTAACAATTATATAAAGAATCGGTTTGATTACTGCAATGGGTTTCCTTTAAAAAAAAATCCAGAACATTGGCGCTTCTGGGTACGTTGTTCCCTTAAGCGTTTTTATTAATTGTTTTTTCTTATGAAAAAGTTAGCACCGGTAAAAATTGATCAAGCACCGGTAGAAATTCAATACTGGCTACGGCACTGCTTATAGTACAAAAAAGCAAAACTCTGTCAACATTCTTTGTTTGCTTTTTTTTTTCTAACAAAAAAAAAAAAAAAAAAAAAAAACCAAAAATCATCACCTTTCCACGTGTACCGAAATTGGTACGGAACAAAAAAAAAAGACACCAACAGCAAAACAATAACGAAAGTAACACGTAAGTAAAATGAAATAGAGCAAGATAAACAATAACAAAAACAACTTAAAGCACCACAACAACAAAAACACATCAAATGAGCCTATGATTTGCAGCCATTTGGAAAAAAAAAACATAAACGAAGCAAAAGAAAAGAAGCAGCAACACTTGTATAAATTTAACCTTGAATTAGATTTTTGACCTTTTTGTTTTCGCTTTTTGTTGTTGTTATGGTTTTCGTTGTTGAACTAGCTATTTGCTGCTGCTGGTGCTGCTGCTCATATATTTTGTTTATTTTGCGCTTCGTTTTATTTTTTTTTGTTCCAACATTTTTTTTCAAATTATGTGCTCTCATCACGTTCTCTCTCTCTTTTTTTCTTCTCATCACTACGATACACGTTCATCAGCTTTATCGTCGGTACGCTCTGGCTAAGATCGACCATGGCTAAAAATTGTGAGTGAAAAATATCATATTTTTGAGCAAGTTGTTGCTGTTGTACAACAAATTCACAAACAAGGTTATGACATAAAAAAAATAAAAGATTCTAAAATTATTTACAAAATTTTTGTTTACAAAAAATTATGGAAATTGCGTTTTGGCTGCGAAATTACTAGAGCCAGTTTATCTTTTTAAATAGGTTCGAAAGATTTATTTGTCAAAAGCCGTAAAGCTGGGCAGAGTTATTTCGTTTTCTTCTAAGAGATTTAAAAAAAAAAAAAATTATTTCCAAGAGATGATAATTTTATCGATCATTTTGAAATGGTACCATCTCAGAAAAATAAAAATGTTCCGGAGACACAAAAACTTATTTATCTTCATAAATTATTAGTTAGGTTAAGGCAAGGCAGTAGTCCGGATTGTGCTTTTGCGGGGTGATTTTGATAAAAACAATATAAAAAATACCTAAAACTTGATAAATTAGTTGAAAGATAAAGAACTTTCGAAATTTTTTTTTAAATTGATAAATTTGTTTTTAGTTTTAAAACATATTTTTTAAGAATTATATTTTGAGTTTTATACCAAGTAACTCATGAAGCCATTTATTTTTTATGTGAATTTATTTTAAAGATGACTACTTAAAAAAAAGTAGAGATGTAACGGATATTGGTTACTATTCGGTATGCCGTATATCCGGTCTAAATTAACTAACCGGCTGCCAAATGCTCGTCTGATATCCGGTATCCGGCCAAATAACTATCCGTTACATCTCTAAAAATTCATTTTTAAAATCATTTGTATTGAAATTTTATAAAAAATTCAAATTGATTTGTATTGAAATTTAATTGACGAAGAGTAACAGAAATACGTATGAAAGATTATTTTTGTGAAAATAATGTAAGCATAAATTAACAACACGCGACAAAAATGAAAGTTTTGCTATATTTCGATACTGAAGAACTCAATACCTCGTTATTATTGTCCGGTATGTTCACAAAACTAACTTTGATTTACATATTTTACTGAATCTGGATAGGGCAGAGAACAGCAAGAAACTCGGGTATGCTTCGATCATAGTACCAGGGCTGCCACTCTCAAAGATTTTATTCTACCAAATTTCATGCAAAAATTTATCAAAATGAAAAACAATTTACCAAACACAAAAAATTTTATTTTTAAGCTAAATTTAAATATATTTTTTTATTAAATTTACATTTATTAAAGATTTCATTTACAAGACAAAAAATAAAAAAACATAAACTTAAAACGTATTCAATACTACAAAAGACATTTAAAAAATAATATCACATGTTATTAAACTAACGTTAACAGTACAAAAAAATCAAAATTATGTATATATATTAAAAAGTAATGAAATCAACTAAATTAATAAGTTTATTTATCAAAAATGTTAATCTACAAGTAATTTTTTGGCGACCACACATAATAAGATTTATTTTTCACCTAATTTTAGAATCTAATTTAACCTAACCTAATTTTAGAATCCGTTTCGCTTGAAGATGTTTCATCGCTTCAATTTTAAGAAAATCAATTTATTAAAAATAAAAAGTTACTTATCCATTTTAGCGATCCACCAATTTCTTCCCTATGCCGACGATCTAAGCAACTGACAAATTCAAAATTTTCACATTTTGCTTTTCGTTCATTCGTGCAATTTTCACTTGATGCGGTCTTTATTTGAAAGATCATTTGCAATCATAACGGTGGTGCTGCACAATGAACATGGTTGATATAATTTTAATACAATAATTTTTTGACATGTATCTTGTATTAATTTTCATTAATTTTAAATTTACCAAAACGAAAAACAAATTACCATTTTACCAAGTCAAAATATTTTTACCAAATTTGGTAATATTTTACCAAAACGGCAGCCCTGCGTAGTACAACAAATAAGCTAGCTGCAGGGCTGAGAGCCGAAAGTCAGAACTGTCAAAAAAATATTGAACGAAATAGAGCAACAAAACGAGACATCAAATAATTAGTATTAAATTTGACAATTCTGACTCTGAGAGAGAGAGAGGCTTAATAGATCTCATAATAACTTTGAGTTCAAGAAGTTAATATTTTCTAGACCGCCATATTAGTTCCACCATTTTGAATGACATTTTTTCCATTTCAGATTTGTTACAACGATATTCAAATTTTTTCATTTTTGTCTCGAAACTCAATAACTGTTACAGTGAGTTAACTAACAAAACGCAGTCAATTGATTTGACATTTAATGAACTTTTTTACTTAAGTACCTACCTATTATTAAGTTGACTTTAAAATTATTGAAATTTTGTAAAGCGTCACATTAATAAGAATACTAAAAAAATAAATAATTAAAAAGTCATAAAAAACCGTCTTATTTTAATACTTAAACTCAACTAATTGTTGTGACGTTTGTCGCAAATAAGAAAGTCTAACCAAGAGTGTGATAAAAGACCTAATCTTGATTTTATTTTTCAAATAACAAAGTTATATGAGAGTTGTATTCGGAAGCAATGGGCAACTCTGACATATTGACACAAATTGTAAAGTTTATCACTTTTGCTGTAGTTTTGAATGGAACCTTATGGAATGGAGTTGGATAAAAATAAGTATTAAAATTTTACTTTAAGTATTAGTATTATTTAAAAAGTTTTTCATAATACTAACCAAATCGATATTTTCCAAAGGGCAAAAATGGGCAACAGAATTTTTGAAAAGGAATATCTTAAATGTCTATATTTTAGAATATACAATAATTTTTTCTTGATCTGAACATATCACATATTTAGTTAAACAGTGATAAGTACTCATATTTTGCACATTTTTTGAAATAAAATATTTCTACACAAATAAAAGTCATTCTCACACAATATATCTGGCACAAGTGACCAGATGTTAATGGCTTCTAAGGCCTATGCTTAGAGGGTGTTTCAAATGGCAAATTTTATACTGTATTTTTTCTTTTTTGTGATACCAACATACTTATTTTGGAGATACTTATTACCCATCGATCTTATACTTCCATAGGTCTTGTGTCAATTTTTTTTTTTTGTTTTTATTTGCTCTCATTTTATAACAGCAACAATTTCAAAACAAACATGAAGTGTTTTTTTTTTTTTTTTGTTCAACCTAAATTTAGAAATTTGCATAATTTTAATTTATTGCCTTATACTATAGACAATAATATGCAAATTTTTTCAATCAAGCCAAAGCGACTATTTGTTTAAGCTGTCTTGCTGCCTGTCTGTCGGTCGTTGTTTGTTTTGACTTTTTATGGTTATGGAGAAAATTACGCAGAATTCATTCTCGCAGTTTATTGATCAAAGCAACATAACATGAATCACGATCGTTGCTTTTTTTGTTTTTTTTTTGCTTTATTAAGCAAGCAAGAAAATAAAGCAAAAAAAAATAAAAATAGCAACAACAAAAACAACGCTGACACACATTTTTGTAACAAAAAAAAAACAAAAATAACAAATATTATTAATAATTTGAATAAAAATCCAATTAAAGATCATCAACAACAACAACAACAACAACACGAATTAACAAACAACGAACAACAAGTGATAAAAACAAAATATTGTGGGTGTTTCTTTGACGATCTTTAAAATAGTTATATTTAAAATGTGACAGAAAATTAAAACTAAAGATTCAGTAACAAAAACAAAAAATATTAAAAAAAAAATATGTAATAAGCAAGCGGAAATAGTTTATGATCGCATGCGATGCGATGTTGCTGAAGTTGTTGTTGTTGTTGTTGTAATGAGTAATATTCAAGTCATAGTTTTAAGCAGAAAAAATAAAATATATGACGAAAAGTAGTTTGAGAACATAGCAGGAATTCGTTGAATGTAACTAAAACAAATTCAGACAGAAAAAACTGTAAAAGCTATAGAACGTGTGGAAATTCTGACTGAATTGACCGAGGTACACAAAAGTTAAAATACTACAGGAGAGTACTTAAGGTGGTATTCTAGTCTAGGGGTGTTTTCTTAAAATTCGATGAAAAACAAGTAAAGACAGTCTAAAGTCGGTCTAGCCCGACAATGAATTACCCTAAACCTATTTTTTCAAAATACCATAAGACACTGAGGCAAATATGTATTGAAATTAAATGAAATTGTGTTAATATCAAACGCATTTGTTTTTGAAATAGAGCTTGAAACAATTTCATTTAAGTTAAACACAAATGTTTTTAAAGATTAAATTTGAAACAAAATGTTTTTGTTTTTAAAGCAATGTTTTTAAACATAAAAACAAATTTAAGACAAACATTTTTTCGAAGTCATTTTTTCATTTTTTCTTTTTTTCTAAGTTTTCGACATCAGATTCGTTATCAGCGACCCATGTGACCCTCCGAATGACAAATTCTAGCACCAATCGATGAAGTTTGAATTTTAAACATTAAAATAATTAATAAGTGATTATTTTATCTATCTTATCTTCGACATTTTAAAAAATTCAAAAATTATCATATTTTTCAGATAGTTTTTTTTTTTTTTTGTTATTTCGCAGACATAAGAAATACTTATAAAAAACAAGGAGTCTATAGTTGAAATTAAAACAAGTTTGTTTTAAATTTTGGTTTGTAGAAACGCATATGCGCTAAATTTCTTTTTAAAAATTTTTTGTTTAATTTTAAAGTATGTTTTTTCTCAGTGTAGTATTGCAAATGGGCGTGTCCGTGAGCGCAAGAAGCCCATATTTAATATGCAATTAAATTTTGATGAAAAATTTACAAAAATTTATAAAAATGGTTTTATAGTATTTTCACAATTGTGGACTGTATGGGAGGTGAACCTGTTCCTGGACGGATTACGTCCAATTTTTGTATGCATCTTAGTTTTGGTATAAAATATATACATACCAAATTTTATCTCTGTACACTAGACCGGATCGAAATTTAGATTCCGCCGGTCGGGGTCTCAAAAGTTAGAGGAACTCATTAAAATGATTTCTGCATACTTTTTTTTCAAATCGGAGAAAAACCTCCTAAGCAATTTTGATTCTCCTGAAGGTCCTTTTTGGTAAAAAAAACATGTTTTTTGCTTGTAACTTTTTATTTTTCACAGAACGCATACCCAAATCTTCTTAAATGTTAAACTTCTTACTCATACTAACATTTTGACATAAAAAAATTGTTAAAATTTTGTTTCATTATAACTCTTATTGACCATCAAAAATTGAACTTTTTGCTATTTTTAAAAAGGCATTTTTTTAAAACCGCTGAAAAAGACACATTTTTTATTGGATTTACGTGGAATTGTTATTGTTGGAAAGGTATTAAGTTCTTCTTTCTTTTTGTGTATCACTTTTATCAAAGCTGTGTGCGAAAACTGACAGAATGTAAGAAATCGACTTTAGAAATCTGATAAAATGAAGCATGTCTTATTCATACAAACAATAAATTTAATTTGTTCACTGCTTTATCGTTTCCAGCTATCCAGTTTTCGATAATTTTTTTTTTTTTAATCACATAGCTTTGATGAAAACGATACACAAAACGAAAGAAGAACTTAATACCTTTCCAACAATAACAATTCCACGTAAATCTAATAAAAAATGTGTCTTTTACAGCGGTTTTATAAAAATGCCTTTTTAAAAATAGCAAAAAATTCAATTTTTGATGGTCAATAAGAGTTATAATGAAACAAAATTTTAACAATTTTTTTATGTCAAAATGTTAGGATGAGTAAGAAATTTAACATTTAAGAAGATTTGGGTATGCGTTCTGTGCAAAATAAAAAGTTATAAGCAAAAAACATGTTTTTTTTACCAAAAAGGACCTTCAGGAGAATCAAAATTGCTTAGACGGTTTTTCTCCGATTTGAAAAAAAAGTATGCAGAAATCATTTTAATGAGTTCCTCTAACTTTTGAGACCCCGACCGGTTGAAATTTTTTGTATCCATATAAGAATGATCCAGTCTACTGTACACTCAGAAAAAAACACATATCTTTCTCCAGAGAAAAATTTCTCTATTTTCGATAATAGCAATTTCCTCTTTTTCAAATGAAATTATCTTCAATAATGTATGTAGAATAAATTTTCACATTTTCGAAGAAATATTTCTTCACTTCTAGGAAATTGAAATATTTCTATCTCTCTAATAATGATAAATATTTTTCTCGCAAAAAAAAAATTCTTTTTCTCTTAAAACGATAAATTTTCATATATATTTATCTTTTCATAGAAGCTTTTTATCATTTTTAGATAATTTTTAGGATCGCATTTAGAGAAAGACATTCTCTGGAGCTAAGTCTATAAAATTTTTCTCTGAATATGATGTATTTTTTTATCATATTCCGAGAAACTTTTTTCTGAGTGTAGGCTTAACATACGCTTATTTATTGAGTTTTAAATTTTTGGGTTGCGTGGGAGGTGCGCGTTTCCGTGGTCAGATGACGCCCATTTTTCAAAACCATCTTCGTTTTGTTGTAAAATACAAACGTACCAAATTTTATCTCTGTATGTTAAACATAATTTTATTAATTGCGTTTTCAATTTTTGGGTTGCATGGGAAGTGGGCGTGTCCGTGGGCAAATGACGTCCATTTTTCAAAATCATCTATGGTTTATTATAAAAAACATGCGCATCAAATTGTATCTCTGTGGATTAAACATGAGCTTATTTATTGCGTTTTTAATTTATGGTTGTATGGGAGGTGGGCGTGTCCGTGGATGGATGACACCCATTTTTCGAAGACATCTTTGTTTTGATATAAAACACATACGTACCAAATTGTATATCTGTTGGTTTAACACGAGCTTATTTATTGAATTTTTAGGTTTTGGTTGCATGGGAGGTGGACGTGACCGTGGGCATATGACATCCATTTTTCGAAGCCGTCTTTTTTTTGATATGAAATACATACTTTCCAAATTTTATCTTTTTAATTAAACATGAGCTTATTTATCAAGTTTTAAATTGTTGGGTTGTATGGTAGGTAGGCGTGACCGTGGGCGGATGACACCCATTTTTCGAAGACGTCTGTTTTGATATAAAATCGATATGTACCAAATTTTATCTCTATAGGTTTAATACGAGCTTATTGATTGAGTTTTAAATTTTTGGGTGGTCGTATGACACCCATATGTACCAAATTTTAACTCTGTACGTTAAACATGAGCTTATTTATTGAGTTTTTAAGTTTTGGTTGTATGGGAGGTGGGCGTGTCCGTGAGCGGATGACATCCATTTTTCGAAAAATTTTTGTTTTGATATAAAATATATACATACCTAATGCAGTTTTCAATTTTTGCGTTGTATGGGAGTTCGGCGTGTCCGTGGGCGGATTCCAAAAATGGAGCAGATGCTTGGGTTCATTGGACCATGTGTACCGAGTTTCATTTAATTATTTCAACTCCTTCTTCTTATCCTATGTATATGGACAACACACAGACGGACAGACCGACGGACGGACGCACGGACATGAATATCTCGACTCACAAGGTGACGCTGATCAATAATATATATATATACTTTTATATATCGGACTCGTTCATTTCTATGCTTTACAAACGTTTTCACAAAGTTAATATACCTTGACCTTTCAGGTTTAGGGTATAAAAAGGTACCGTAAAGGTAAAAACATTTATATTTACTGTAAAAAAAACACAAAAATAATGTGGTGTGCCGAGAAAGGGTTAAAACATTTTATGTTTCAATTTCATTTTCAAGTGATTATCATTGAATATCATTTAAACATATAAATGATTCATTATTTTTTAAAATTAAATGCTCAAACATGTTTTTCTCTTTAACGTTACATTCGAACTTATATTTCTGCAAATATATGGAAAATATTTCATGCAACCAACTAATTTTTACATATGTACATGAAAGTAGACCTCAAGACTTGGATTTTTTGAGAACAAACTTTTCTACTAACTTTTGTTGTTTTAAAGATATAACCAGTTTTATGTGGTCTTTAACGTTACATTTTTTGAAAGTCCGTTTTAAAAAAGGTCTGCATTTAAAAAACAACATTAAGTAAATTGCCTAGAGTTTGCTTACCTGTTTTTTCTTATTTTTTTTTTACGTATTGCTAAAACATCAATAAAAATATTTTATAAAAAAATGACAAGTACAAAAATATTCTTAGTTTGTTTTTTATCGAATTATAAAAAAAACATGCAAAATTTTTACTCCTAGACTAGAATATCGCGTAAAGGATGTAATATGCAAAATTTTTAAGAATCATATGCAAAGATAACTCAAACATTTCCATGCTTGTCATATGTGTGTGTGTCATGTATGCTTGTGTCAATTGAGGCAACAAAAATAACAACAAACTATTCAAATCAAAAACCCACAAATTGTCAACAATCTCAAGTGCCAAAAAAAATGTTTAAATTAAAAACTCACGCGACTTGTCTTCGAATCATAGCAACAACAAATTAACAAATATCCTCGTGATAAGTTAAGCACAACAAAAATATCACCAGCAACAACAACAACAACAACAACAACAACAACAACAACAACACAACTTTTTGTGCTGATTTCTATTTTTGGCATGCAAATAAAAAATTTTAGCAACGTTTACAAAAGAAAAAAAAAAAATCAGAACAAAAACAACTAACAACCACAACAACTACAAAAACTGTCTGACTGTCAGACGACCGACCATGCTGTCTGGCTGGTGGGCTTGCTGCAGCCAGAACAGATGCATCAAGCAAATATTTAAAAATAACAAATAAACAAACAGCAGCAACAACAACAACAACAACAAAAAACAACAAATCGTCAACAACATTTTTGTCACTTGCAAAAAATACTTAATTCTGTGAGCAGCAGCACTAAAATGCTGTCGTTGTTGTTGTTGTTGTTGCTGCTTAGTGGCATAAATAAATTATAAAAAAAAAATCATTTATAAAAACAAATTTTTTTTTTTTTTGATGCTGCGCTAAAAATAGCCCTCATCACATCGATCACACCACGCTACATAAACTGTAATAATAGCGAGCAACTGTTGCTGCTGCTACAGCTGCTTGCTGACGACTTGACTCTGCAACGGTTAAGTAGTGTGGCGTTTAGGGTGTGTCATGCCTGGGCAGCAGGCGCGAGGCGGTGAATGAAAATAATGAAATTTAAACAAAGCGTCACGGCGAGACGTTGATGTTCGTTAAGATTGTGCTGCTCACTTAGGGCGATGTTTTTGCAGCAACATCAACATAAAAGCTGACCCTTAAAACAACAACAACAACAACAACACTCTTTCAAAATATCAACAACTAGTTTGTTATTTTGCTGCCGCGCATAGAATCGCATCAATTAAACTGGCTGTGGGCCGGGCCGCCTCACTTGCAATGTTGTCGCCGCAGCATTTTATCGTGTAAATCCATGACATGTGCGTTGTTTGTACGTCCGTTCTATTTGCTAAGTTTTTGCTTTTAGGTTGGCAATATTTTTCTTAAATTTTTTTTTTTAATTTTGTTCTTTTCTTGTTTGCAAAAAAGTGTTGCCAAAATTAGCCGCCGCTATGCACAACAACGCAATAGTGTTTTCGCAACCCAAAAAATGTTTTTTTTTTAATAGAATTTTTATGTTTAGCTCAAATATGCAAACAAAAAGACAACAACAGTTGTAACAAAAAAAAAAAAAAAAAAAAATTTTAAAAAAAAAATTTTAAAAAATAAAAAAATTTTTAAAAAAATTAACATTTGCTGCGTATTTCAGCAATAACAGAAATTGTTGTCGCTTGCCATGCAGCAATTTTATTGATACTGTAATTTTTGATCGACTACAGCAACACAAAGAAACTACATTTTTTAACCCCAGTGACAAAAAATTGCCATCAAAATAAACAACTAATTAAATTGACTTGATAACGACCCTCACACCCCCACCCACCTCTTTTAAAAATGTATTTTTAAATAAGCTATAAGTTTTGCAGCCCAAAAATGTTATTGAATAAGTTCAAATCATAATTTAATTTAAATGCCAAAACTCAAAAATACTGGGTTGTAAATGATCCCATAAGGGTTAAAACTGCATAAGGGTTAAAACATGTTTTGTTGCAATTTAATTTTTAAGTATTTTTTTTCATTCATTTTCAAAATAGTTTTCAAATATTTGTAATTCATTAAGCATATGATTGAATCATTATATTTTTATAATTTTAATTCTGATCAATTGTTTGCTCTTTAACGTTACACTCGAACGCATATTTTTGCAAATATATGAAAAATATTCCATGAAGAAACCAACTAATTTTGTTAATGTACATGAAAGTTAGGAACCAAGATTTGTATCTTATGAGTACATACGTTTCTCCTAACTTTTTTTTGTTTTAAAGTTATAACCAGTTTTGTGTGGTCTTTAACGTTACATTTTCAATAAAGATCTGCATTTAAAAAACACATTAACTAAATTGGCAATAAAAACAAAACCAAAATAAAGCATTCATAAATATAAATATAAAAAACTTACTATTCATTTATCGTATTCGAATGATTCGAAGTGTAGCTACACATACCTGCAAGAATAAGAAAAAAAATAAATAATTTATAAATACATAAAAATAAAAAATTGATACTAAGTTTTACTAACAAAAAAAATAGTTTTAGATACAAACTTTTTGTTTATATGAATATATACTAGAGGTCTCCTTATTTGTACATTTCAAAATGTTGTCAAGCGCTGGGTTGATTATTTTTTCTATAGGTCTTAAATTGAAATAAATAAAAAATTTTAAGCCAATCCGACAACGCCTGATGGACCCAGAAACGACCACAAGTTCTAATTAGGTCTGTATAGGGGGAAAAAAATCCTAGTTTTCAGGTTTTTTTATATATAAAACACAAATTTGAATATTTCTTATGTCTTAAAACCGATTCTCAATTTTAGCATATCAGTATTTTAACCTTTAAGTCTTGTGTAATGTTGAATTTATTTGACTAAATGTCTATTTAACTAATATTTCTCAAAATGTTTTTGAAATATACATTTTTTTTTTTGCGGATTCGTACATTTTTTTTTATATATATTTTTCCTATTATTATGCTTTGAATTTAATAGTAAGTTTTCACTGTTTAACAGATTATAAACTTTTATTATTTCAAATAAAGTCGAACTTCTAAATTTGTTATACTCTAAACCGAAATAAAATAACTTTTTTTTTTTTTTTTTTTTTTTTAAGCTTTGAACCAAGGATTCCAGGTGTCAAACCTATTCAGTCAAGTCTGTCTTGGTTCGGAAATTGGGAGATAGACAAGAAGGAGAGAAAGGGAAATCAAGAGTAACAAGTGTAGAATGTTCTAGTGTGGCGGAGTGCTTTCTCAACATTCGAATTTGAATCTGAGGCAAGTGTTATGCCTTTACCTCAGTCAATTCGAGTTATCAAGCAATCTCATTCCACAAACATCTCTACCACCAACTACAATTTCTAAAGTCGTATATATTGATGAAGTTTTTAATTTTCAGTTGATTAGAAATGAGGAAAGAATTAAAGAAAGGTAAAAGTGTAGGACCATGGTTAGACCGGGATTCGAACCCGGAACCTCTGGGTTGGCAGTCAAGCACGCTAACCACTCGACTACCGATGCCCCCATATTCTTGATCAGGGTCACCTCGTGAGTCGAGCTAGTCATGTCCGTCCGTCCGTCTGTTCGTCTGTGTGTTGTCCGTATACACAGGATTAGAGGAAGGAGTTGAGATAACTGAATAAAATGCGATACACATGGACACATGAACCCAAGGATCTGCACTATTAAATATTTTAGAAATCCGACCACGAACACGCCTACCTCTCATACATCGTAACTGCATAAATGAGTTCATAATTGAGGAGTTTACATTCAAATCCAGATAAATCACAGGAAAAAAATTTTTTGTAAGAAATGTCATTGTAAAGCTAATGTTACAATATATCGATTTAAAAAATCCTCTTTGATAAAAATGATAAAAGTCCTAAATGCATACAAAGAACTTCTTTTTAATCAAAAGCAGGCATGTCCACTGTAAATTTTCAATCAAAACCAGATAAGTTCAAGCAATTTTTCATTTTTATAGTTTTCATTCAAATTTTAAAAATTATTTTTATACCAAAACGTTGGTATGAGTAATAAATTTAACATTATAGCGGATTTGGGCATTAAAAACAAAAGTAAAAAGCAAAAAACATTTTTTTTTTACTTAAAAGGAGCTTCAGGAGAATCAAAATTGCTTCGGCGGTTATCCTCCGATTTGAAAGAAAAGTATGCAGAAATAATTTTAATGCGTACCTCTTACTTTTGAGACCCCGAACAGCGGAATCTAAATTTTGATTAATTTCGAACTTTCAAAACCAGACAAGTCTAAATTTGAAATTGAAAATACGAATTTTTTTTGCACTATGAGACTATTTTTTTCTTCGCATAATATATCTATTCCTGTGGAGAATAATTTTGCATAATTGGTTTGTTTATAAAAATGTCTGATAAAATGAGGACGTTTTTTTCGATTTCCCAACAATGCGATCTGTGTGACTTATCTAACATTAAAATCAGTTATGTATGTATTTTATATCAAAACGAAGACGTCTTTGAAAAGTGGATGTCATCCACCCAAGGCCACGCCTACCTCCCATACAACCCAAAAATTGAAAACTCAATAAATAAGCTCATGTTTAATCTACACAGATACAATTTAAAACGCATGTTTTTTATAACAAACCAAAGATGTTTTGAAAAATGTACGTCATTTGCCCACGGACACGCCCACTTACCATGCAACCCGAAAATTGAAAACGCAATAAATAAGCTCATGTTTAACGTACATAGATTAAATTTGGTACGTTTGTATTTTATATCAAAAAAAGACGTCTTCGAAAAATGAATGTCATCCGCTCACGGACACGCCCACCTCCGATACAATCCAAAAATTGAAAACTCAATTAATAAGCTTCTGTGAATTCTACAGTGATAAAAATTGGTACGTATGTTTTTAATAACAACATAAGGATGGTTTGTCAGAGTGGACATCATTCGCTTACGGTCACGCCTACCTCCCATATAACGCAAAAATTGAAAAATGCAAAAATAACTTACAACAATAAAATTTGGAACATATGTATTTCATATCAAAACAAAAATATTTCTGAAAAATGTATATCATTCGACCACGCATACACCCACCTCCAATATAACCCTAAAATTGAAAACTCAATTAGCTTCTGTTTAACCTAGGCAGATAAAATTTGGTACATATGTTTTTTATAATAATTTGAATATGTTTTTAAAAAATGGGCTTCCTCCGCCCATGGACTCGCCCATTTCCTATAATATTATTGTATTTTGAAAAAGGAGGTTTACTGTAATTTCTAGTCGGGCTAGACCTACTTTTTTGCCTGTCTTACATTACCTTTTTCAACTGCTTCGAGGAATTACGAATTTTTCCAGGCAATATTCCTGTATTTGTTTCTCTTTAAGCATTTAATTTATATCAATACCCAGCAATTATTTTGGAGACAATTGAAAAAATTAACTAGTTTATTTCGAGTGAAATTGGAGTTAGTTAGAGGTAGGTACCCGTATTCCACATAAGATGTGCTTACGACATGGATAGCTCGACTCACGAGGTGACTTTGATCAAGAATATATACACTTTTCTATACCGGACTCGCTGATTTCTATGCGTGACAAACATTTGAACAAAATGAATATACCCTGGCCTTTCAGATTTAGGGCATAAAAAGTAGATCATAGCATTTTATTTATTGTTATGAGAATACCTCAGCTTAGTACAAATCAGTATCCGGCATATCCGCCAATATTCTTGAAAACAGCCTGAATCTTTTTAGGCACATCTCCAATGGTATATTGTACTATGCTTGCTGAAATTTTTCCCAAAAATCGTCTTTATTTTTAAAATGTTTGTTTAGATATTCATTTCTTCAATTCACCCCAAAGATTCTCAATGGGGTTGAGTTTGGGTGATTGACTGAGTCAGGATATACAGTCGATTTAATTGTCCTTAAAAAAAATTCTTTACCAACTTCGATGAGTGTTTGTGGTCATTATCTTGTTGGAACCTCTAAACTCAGGGCATTTCTTCACTTGCGTATTTTACTTTATTCCTTGTAATATTTATTTCCACATATTCGAAGCGGCTCATAATGTCCTGAATACGAAATATTTGGCCAACGCCATAGTGAGATAAACATCCCATCGGTATCTTTAGCTTTTGGGCGACAAATATTTCTTGCGGCATCAGTAAAAAATAAATTTATTTTGGTTTCGTCGCTCCATAGGATGTTGTTCCACTTTTTGACACCATGATTTCCTGACCATGAGGCATGCATTTTGGCAACCTCTTTCCTCGCTTGTAAGTTTTTCGTACGAAGGAGTGAAACTTAATGGGCTATTCTGCTATAGAGCTTTGAATCCATTTACCTTTGTCGAACAGTCCGTGAATAACCTTGACAACTTGTGTAACGCTTAATTTTTAAGTCCCGCACGGGTTTAAACTTTAAGCTACGTCAAATATTAAAACTAAGTTTTAGTCTCGCATGGGTTTAAAATTTAAGTCACGTCAAATACTAAAACTTAGATTTAGTCCCGCATGGGTTTAAAATTTAAACTCCTATCGATTTAGTTTTTAAATTTAGTAAGCATTAAAGTACACAATTGGCACGCACAAAAACTGTTATTCCGTGGGTCAGTTGGTTAAGCGGTTGTCAATTTGATTTGATGAATCAAATGACCCCCTGGTTCGATCCTCAACCATACCGTTTTTTATTTATATTTTTATAATTTTATATTGTTAATAGTTTCATATAAAAATTTCATTGTGTATGATTAGAATTTTTTGCCACATCCTAGGCGGCAACTAGGCAGTTGCCTAGAACTGCGGCAACTTTAGCACTAGAGTCGCGAGCTCTTACCTGGGACTTATCTGTTGCTTGCTAGAGCATAAACAAAATATCAGCAAAATAAAAAATACATCTTTTATTACCCTTTTAGTTATTTTATATTTCATTTTAAACCTAAGGTACTAAAACGCAAATTTTATTCCCAATTTATTAAATTTAAGTACAGCCTTGACTAAAAAAATTTCTAGTATTTTGAAAGGTATCAATTCTAAAAAAAAGTATTGGAAAATTTATTTATTTTAATTTTAAAAAGTCCAAAGGTTGCATTAAAAATTTTCCATAATATTCAACCGTTTAGTTTTTTTTTGTTTTAAATTTTAAACCTAAGGTACTAAAATGCAAATTTTATTCCCAATTTATTAAATTTAAGTACAGCCTTTGACTAAAAAAAATTTCTAGTATTTTGAAAAGTTTCAATTCTAATAAAAAAAATAGATTAAAGCTTTAAAGTCCAACGATTGGTTTGAAAATGATTTCAAGATTTTTAAACGTGTTCGAATTTGAGTTTTATTATTTTTCCATATCCTGTTTTTTTGTATATGAGTGCAAAATACGCACTCATGCGAAATTTATATTAACTAAATATATCACATGACATATTTAAGATTTGAAAAAAATGCAAACTTATACATCACCAAATTAAAGACAAACAGTTATTTATTACAACAATAATAAAAATAACAAGATATATTAGATAATAAATTTAAGACAAAACATGACAATAAATAAAAATACTCATAAATTCTGTTTGAAATAATATGAGTAATAAAAAAATATAAGTGTGTTTTATTTATTTGAGTAAATTTTTAATGTTTGCTTTTTGACAAAGAAATCAGAACTTATTGTTGAGAAATTACAATAACAACAATAACAAGAACAATAATAATAAGTTGAATGTAGCCGTTGACACTGAGAAACAAAAACAAAAAAGAAAAAATAAACAGAATAAAACCAAATCTAAATAACAGAAATAAACAATTAAAAACAAAAGATATATTCAAGAATAACAATAAAAAAATGAGCAGCAGCAACAGTCACAGGAACGCGATGAAGGAGGGACATAACATTCGCGGCAGAGAAAACAGACCTTTTTTTAAAAATTCAATAACTCAGTCAAAAACAAACATTTTTCCAAAATTACAAGAAAAAAATTAAAAAAAAAATATATTTTTGACTCCAACATGGTTTTATAGAGCTGCAAACTGTCAGCAGAGTAAAAAACAGGGCCTCGTGGTTGCAACGCTGGGAATCGCTAAATTGTCCGATCTGGAAAACAAATGACTTTTTTAAATCTTAACAAAATTGGTTATCGCATGACAGGAGTTTCTTTTAAAGTTTTTTTCAATTTTTGTTGATGTTCCAAATTTGAAAGTGTGTTTCTTCGAAAAAAATATTGACTTGAAAAAAAAGCTCGTGTCATACGATAGCGAATCAAGTTTAAAAAAATAAAAAAAAAAAAATAACATTTCGTCAAAAAATGAACCTGCTAGTGCCGCAACCAGTACGAAAAACATGGTTTTGAGATAAACGCGTTCAAAGTTTGTGAACAAAGAAAAATGCAAGAAAAAATAAAAATGCGCTCTCACTAATCCGGCTGTAATTTTAGAACCCGTTAGAATTTTTCCATGAATTTTTTTTAGAATATTTACTAAAATACCAAATTATAATTTAAAAAACGGCCAATGTCACGTCCCCCGTTAAGCAACAAAATAAAGTGTATGAAAATCAACCAACAACTGCAACAACAACATACATAATAAACTCAAATTAGTCTAAATAAAAAAAACAAGCTTTCACTGTAACACACCAGAAAAGCAGCACAACAGCAACTACGACAACGATAACGACAACAGCAAAAAATTGCATGCATTGGAAATTGAGCAAAAATCGAAGCAATATGCTCATAATTTAAATTCTTATCTCAGTAACCATAAATTTGACGTGCCAAAAAAAAAAAAAACACAAAATACAAAATTATTGTTGGATGCTCCGACGCGACAGCCAACAAAACTGGCGACAGCAAATGCAGCAGCAGTAGCTGCAGCTTCTCGCAGCATCTCATCCAGCTAAACCCAGCAACATAATAATTTCTCTTGCTTCTCATTAAGTTATTATTTTTGGCTACTCAGTGGCAGAATTAAAACAAGTTTATAAATCGCATGCAATAATTTTACAAATTTGTATCAAAAACACGTTAATAATTTTAATAAATTCAAAATTATTGCATTACATTTATCGACGACAACCAGACGAAGACCAGACGACATAAATGGTGTGTGACAATAACTGCTTAATTTTAAAAATAAAGACGTGAGAAGAAACAAGAAAACCTAACGATGATGAGACTGTTCACCTAATGATGAGACTTTGCTTTTGCTTGCAACTTTCGAGGAATTGCTTGAATGGTTGCTTAAGTTTCAAGAAAATAATTTTCTGCTACCGGCTGGTGATAAAGGAATGACGACACTCTTTGCATTTTTTTTTTAGTCATTGTTTTATTCAAATCCATGGAGTAATAATGAGAGGTACTAGTTAGGAGAAAGCAGAGGATTTCTGAAAGTTTGATGCTCGAATTTGTTGAAGAAGTTCATTCATTTAATTTTACTTAAGAAGCAAATATTTAATTGACTTTTAAATATTTTTATATATTTAAATTTTTATAAACAAAACAGTCATAATAGTAGTTTGACTGAAAACTGTTTTTAATGTCATGATAGAAATAAAATTATAGCATGGAATAATAGGATTTAAAAATATTTAAATATAAATTGCCATATAGTGGCATCTATACAAAATTGCATGATAATTGCAAAATGTTTCGACTTCTCTAAATAAATTATTTATTTATTCAATCAGTTTAAAATAAGTAGATACTCATTTTTATATGTCATGACATTAAAAAGAAATCAGCTGTTTAATGAAAAAAAAGGTTAGGAATAAACAAAATAAATAATGGAATTTATCTCAAGCGTGCAATGATTTTTTTTTTTCTATTATGATATAAATTTATGTGATTGAAAATAAAATATTCAATAAATAATGAGAATTATATTTATTTTGTGCATGCAATTTTTTTCTATCATGATATAAATTTATGATTTATTATACCATGATATCATCTGTTTATGATTTTGCTCTATAATGACAAAAAAATTCAAAATTAATTGAATTTAATTTAAATTAAATTGTTTCAAGATGTATAATTTATAATATCATGAGATAAAAGTAAAAATACAGCTAAATATTGCAAGTTTTTTGTTGTTTTTTTTTTAATATTTTTTAAAAGGTTATCTCTCGCATGCAATTTTATTTTTTCTATCATGACATAAACGTTAAAATATATCACAAAATTGAAAAATTGAGGTAATTTTATTTAAAATTTAGGTTTTAGTCAAAGGTCGCATTTCATTATTTTTTTTCAAGATATATCATTTATAATATCATGAGATAAAAGTAAAAATACAGCTAAATATTGCAAGTTTTGTGTTGTTATTTTTAATATTTTTTAAAAGGTTATCTTTCGCATGGAATTTCATTTTTTCTATCATGATATAAACCTTAAAATATATCACAAAATTGAAAAATTGAGGTAATTTCATTTAAAATGTAGGTTTAAGTCACAGCTAGCATGGCAAAATTTTGTTCTACCATGCAATTTTTTTTTCTATCATGATTTAAAAGTTTATATGTCATAAAACTTAAAATAAAATATTCAAGTTTAATTTTTGCAAGCATTATGTTTTAAGCTATCATGACATCATATTAAAAGAACAGCTCAAGAAAGCACGTTTATTGTTTTTCCAGTAAAATTATGTTTAACTTTAACTCTAGCATGCAATTTAATTATTTTTCTCATGATACAAATATAAAATATATTATAAAAGTGCTACTTTAAGGTGGTTTTATTTCAAATTTTGGTTTTATTCAGTTCTAGCATGCTATATTTTTGTTCTATTATGCTGTTAAAGCGAATTTATGCCAGTTGACGGACACTTAAATAAAATTCTCATCAAATCAAAATAATGCTTATTTCTTTTTCTCTATTATTATGAAATCAAAACAGATTCCAATACTAATGTTTGCAGTATGCTCAGCTCAATATTTATTCAGTTCTTTTCTCGATATCTATTCTCGCTTGCTACTTTTTTGTTTCTCTTTCATGCTTTTAAAATTGTTATGCATAAAAAAATTTTCAATTCTTGCATGAAAGTTTTACTTGAAATTTATTGAAATTCAATTTTTTTCCATGCTATATATTTTATTCTATCATAATATAACAGTAAAAGTATAGCTTAATAATGCAAGAGTGTGATTGTTTTATGCAATATTATGTAAAAATTAGAATCTCGCATGCAATTTTATTTTCCCTATCATGATATAAAAATCAAAATACATTAAAATGATGACAATTTAGGGTGCTTATGTTTTCTTTGTCATAATAAGAACATTTGAATGTATTAAAATTATTTAATTTTTAATTTTGGTATGCTATATATTCCATTCTATCATGACATAACACAAAAAATATAGTTAAATAATATAAGTTTGCGTTTTTTAATGCAGAATTTATTCTATTTAAATATTCTATAAAATTTTATATTTTATATCATGTTAAAAAATTTAAAATTCATCAAAATGACAGTTTAAGACGGTCTTTAATTTCTCGTTTCTATGTTTGGTTTATTTAATTCTAGCATGCTGTAAAAATGTATGTTCTGTCATGACATAAAATTGAAAATTAATCGAATTAAGGCAAATTAAAAGACGCATCAAATATCAAATTGAATCTTGCATGTTAACTATAATTGTTTCTCTGTTATAATAAAATAAAAACGGATTCCAGTGCTTAATGTTTGCGGCTAGTTTAACTGGAAAATTTATTCAGTTTTATTCTTATTTATTGAAACCTATTGAATTCAAATTTTTGTCGCATGCAAAACTTTTTTATTTCATCATATAAAAATTGTCCTTCAATAAAATATTTTAAGTTCATGGACGTTTTACTTGAATTTTGAAACTAAGTGTTTTATTAAATTATTGCATGGTATAATTTTTTTTATATCATAATATAAAATTTAAAATACATATACTCAATTTGTGCCAGTTAACGACGGATTACATTAAATTTTTATTACATTGTAATATCGCATGCTATAAATTTTTACTCAATCATGAAATGAATGCGTATTTGCACGTTTAAAGGTATTTTGATAAAAATGTCTATGATTTTCTATCATGATAGAACGTTAAAATACATCAAAAGAACGTAGTTAATGACGTTAATGACGATTTAAAACTAATATTTATTCAACTAAATTCACGAAGTTTATTTAAATTCACTTTTGACATGACATATTTTTTGTATTCTATCATGACATAAAAGTAAAAGAATAGCTATGTAATGCAAGTTTTATGTTGTTTTAAGCAACATTAGTTTAAAGCAGTAATGCACAGTGTTAGCAGAGCTTCCAACACAAGCGCATAATTTTTGTTTTAGTATGTGTGTATAAAACAAAAATTCAGCATATAAATTTACATCACAAAAGTTCCGATTTAAGGTGGTTTTTTTTTATTTCATGGTTTCATTTAATTCTTGCATGTTATAGTTTTGTTATATGATGATATAAAAATAAAAATGTATTTAATTTATGACAGTTGGTGACGGTTTGTATTAAATTTTATTGCATTGAAATATATCATGTTATAAAGTCTTCTCTATCATGATAAAAATGCGTATTTACAACTTAGCAGGTACTTTAAACTTTTTTAAACTAATTATGATTATAATTATTCTCGAATTTTATTGAAATTGCATTTTTTTACGTGCTACATTTTTAATTCTATCATGACATAAAAGTAAAAGTACAGCTAAATAATGCAAGTTCGTGGTTGTTTTATGAAACATTACTTTAAAATTTGTTTCTCGGATGCGATTTTAAATTTTCTATCATGATATAAAAGTTACAAAAGTACCAATTTAAGGTAGTTTTATTTCATGTCATTGTTTCATTAAATTTTTGCATGTTATTATATAATTTTCTTATATCATCATGATAACAAAATCCAAAATTTTATCAAATTATGACAGTTGATGACGGTTTGCTGAAAATTCTTATTACATTGAAATATTTCATGTTATAAATTTTTTTCTTTCATGATTAAAATGCATATTTACTCGTTAATGCTGCTAGTTTTTAGCTATTCCGACTTGAAATAACCTTGAAATAACCTTTAGTTTAATATTAATGCAAGAATGAACCTTAGTTTTGGAAAAAATTTTGTGATATTATTCTCAGCCATAACCTATGGGATGTATTCGGAGCTTTTGGAGAACTTGAATATCTAAGGATATCTGTGGATTGCGTATTATTTACCTAATAGCGGTAATGAAGAAGTGAAATTTGACCAAAATTTGATGTCTTAGGCTAAGTTTTGGTGTCTAATTATTTATTTTTTTTTTTTTTTTGATTATAACAAAATAAATTTAGTATTTTATATTTCAAAAACGTGTGTGTTCAATAATTGGTTTATCAAATGAATAAACATGAAATTGCTAACCAAAGCCTTTGCTTTGGTAAAATTAATCTGAATTCTCAAAACGCGTGTTTTATGTTGTGATCGCCTGAGCCATAAAGTTGATCCAATATTCAAAATTTAACTGGTCATAACCTGACATCGTTAAGAAGTGTTTTAACTTAGCCAACATATAAATCGCATGCCATTAAAGTTGAAATTTTCAGCCAACATAAAAATCGCATGACATTAAAGTTGAAATTTTCAGCTTGCTCAACAATTAAATTGACATAAAAAAATTTTTGAAACTGAACTAAAGCTGCTTCAAGTGCAAGACGGTGGTGATAAATATTTCTAGCATGCGATAAATAAATTGACGCAAATGTTCTTATAATTAAAATGGACATCATGAGCTATAAAAGCACTACAACAAATTCTAAATTTAATATATCATAATACAAAATTTAAATGTTCACATAATTATCACTCGTCCTTCTTTAGCTGCGTCGCATGCATGCCTCAAATTATGAATATTTTTTGTTTTAATTTTAAAAATTCCACAAAAATGTTCAGCTACTTAAATTTCAGTTTTACAAAGCACTGACTGAACAGACAATATTGACACCAAGGCAGATATTAATAACGGTCACATATATGGGTCAGCAAACACCCAGTGAACATATTGCATTTAGAATAAAATTACTGGAAGCTTACATAAGTAAATGTTTTGTCTTTCTCAAAGTTTTTTAAAATAATTGGCTAACAAATGTAAACTTGTTGTAAATATAATTTGTTTATATTTATTTAAATTAAATAACAAAATATTTGCTCAGTTTTGATTAACATCATATAATTTAAAAAAACAAAACAATATTTGCATAGTTTTGTAAGAAAATTGCTTTTGAATACGTTAGAAATAAATTTGAAATTTAATAGCGAATCTAAGTTAGAATAAGAAATAAATGCTTGTATGCAATTTTTTCCAAACAACAGAAAAATTTTGTCTGCAAAAAATTTTGGCAAAAGTTTATTGGACATACACTCTGCAACAACAACAACTACAAGACATCATAAATTTCTTGAGTTAAAACATGGAATGACAACGGGAACAGGCACGTCAATGCATTTTTTGTTGAATAAACGCAAAAAATTAAAAAAAAAAAAAACACACACACAAAATTAGGTCAATGTTACGCAACAGTGCGCTGCGCACACAATCGAAATATTGCAAAATTAAAAAAAAAAATCACAAAAAACCGTACAATATGTGTAAAAAAAACCCCTCGAAACTGTCGAAGTTTGGTGTTGCCCCAAAGTTCAGGTTTTGCAGTATTTTTTATCTCACTTTCACTGCTTTGCTGCTATCATAAAAATTCGCAATTCAGTTTTTATTGTTTTCGAGCTGTTAACACATAAAAACAAACAAACCAACAGCACACTTTGGTCTACACACTCAAGTCGTCATTCATTCATTCATTCAGTCAGTCAGTCAGTCGGTCAGGCAGGCCCCAAGCATAAAATTGGGTTAAAGTTAATGATTTATTTTGGTTTTGCGCACCACTCTTTTTTCAAAAACTCAACATTCTCCAAAAGTCTTTCATTTGGCCAATCTATGTGTGTGTTTGTATTTGTGTGTGTGTGTGTTTATGTTTGGTGTTGCATGAGTGCTGATGACTGCTGTTATAAAATTGTATAAATTAATTTAATTTGGTAACAACCTAAAAGAATTAAATGCATAATATGCAATATTATTTTAATTTAATTCTAGCATGCTATAAATTTATTCAACATTATAGAAAAATATAGAAAATAGATATTGAACTGCAATGTTTCATATACTTAGTGTTTCCAACAGTTTTCATATGATATTTATACAATTCTACTCTCACAAACTGAATTGTTTTTTTTTTCTTGCATGATATAAATAACAAAATGCCTACAGAAAGATATAAAAATATTGGTTTATATAAGAATACTTTCAGTTTCCGCCTTTTTCATTGAATTTTATTCAAATTTAATTATTGCATGACATAAATTTTAATCTTTCATGACATAAATGTAAAAATATAGCCAAATTATGCAATTTTTTTGAAACAGCTTTTTGTAAGACAAAATAATGTAAAATTGTACCAGTGAAAGTTGATTTTAGAAGACTCTGAACAATATTTTTTTTTATTTCATGATACAAAAATCGAAATACCTCAACAAAAACATCTAAAATTTTCGATTTATTGTCGATTTTATTGAATTTTATTTCAATCAAATTCTCGCATGACATACATTTGTTTCTATCATAACATAAATGCAAAAGCACAACCAAAATATGTAATTTTGTGGCAATTTTTGTGGGATATTTAAACAAATTTGTTGCTTATTAACACTCTTCAGCAATTTTTTTCTTTTATATCACGATAAAAAAGTCAATATAATTCCAAATGGTACCCGTTTCATGTGGTTTTAGTGAACTCTCGCAAGCTGAATTATTTTTTTTCTTTCATGAAACAAACATCAGAAGACCTCAGCAAAGATAATAAAATATTTACAGCTTGCTGTCATTTTCATTGAATTTTATTTAAATTAAATTTTTGCAAGAAATTTATGTAAAGAACCAGCCAAAATATGTAAGTTTATGACGGTTTTCACTATTTATTTATGTTAATTTATTGTTAATTTAACTCTCGCTAGCAACTTTACTTGTTTATACTTGTTTATATCATGATATAAAAATCAAAATATATCAAAATTGTGCCAGTTTAAGGTGGTTTTATTTAGTTCTAGCATTTTGCTTTCATGATACAAAAATCAAAATTTGTTTAGATCAATTTTTAAAAAATATTTTTCTCATAAAACCCATCGTTATTTCATGAGCATGAGATAAGTCACATGACAGCAAAATACTACACGCCTGCATCTATTCAATATGATTTGATTTTACTCTTGCATGTGATTTTTATTCCAAATCATGATATAAAAACCAATATCATGACACAGTCATAACGCAATGTATGCTGGTTTTATTTCACATTGAAAATTTATTCAATTCTCAAATGCTTTAATTTTTTTTCTATCATGATATAAATTTCAAAATGAGTTGAATTATTACTTGAACATTACTTGAACATTTTACGTGATATAACTTTAACGTGATAATTTGGCTTGTAAACGACCATTTTAATTTGATTTTTTTTGTTAAATTCTGCTAATAACATACTAATAATCATTTATCTATCATGACACAGAATTAAAAACTAGCCGAATTCATGTCATTTTAAGTGCGTCTGCTTTAAATTTTTGTTGCATTGTATTCTTGTATGCTGCATCGCATCCTTTGCGGGAAATTATCTGTCTGTATCTATTCAATATTTACTTAATTCTACTCTCGCATGTGATTTTATTTTTCAACTTATGATATAAAAGTTTAAATAGTACACAATAATTTCAATATCAGTTGATTTTAGTTCATATTAAAGTTTTATTCAATTCTCGCTTGCTATATTTTTTTCCAACACGATATAATTTTCAAAAATGTATTTAATTTAAAGCAGTTGTTGGCCGTTTTGACATGATACTAGCTGACAGACATATTTTTAGTATTTCTTTTATTAAACTCTCACATGCTTTAACTTTTTTCTTTCATGCTATAAATTTAAAAATGTATTTAAGTTATGTCAGCTGACTTAATTTTGATTGCATTAAAATCTTGCATGATAAAACGTTTTCTTTGTCATGATATTAAATCCGTTTATTTTTTCTTCACTTTACTTTTATATTTTTTTAAATTTACTGTAGCATGCTATAGTTTTTCTATCATTATAACAAATTAAAACTTAATCGAATTTATGCCAGTTAACGTCTGCCTGAGGCCGAATTACGGCATTCCGTCAACGTATGGTTCTTTTTTTATTTTATGACAAAATTTGTTGTTGTAGCACAACATAATTTTTATTTGAAATCAAATTTAATGATAGAAAAATCAATAATTTTAATTGCTTGGAAATATGGAATGATATCACCATTTTTCTATCATGATATTAATCCGTTTATTTGCTCTTTAGCGTTCATTTTAATTCAATATTTCTTTAAATCAACTCTGGTATGTTATAATTTTTCTATCATGATATAAAATTTAATAAACAGTATGCCAGTTACGTTTAAATGCATTGAATTTATATATAATTTGATTCTTGCATGTTATAAGATTTTTTTCTATCATGCTATAGAAGCTTTTAGCATAAATACAGGTTCTTATAACACTTCTATGATGCTAGTATACTGAGTATTTTCATAGAAATTTCTTAAATTCAACTCTCGCATGCTATAATTTTTTCTTAAATAATATATCCTTCAAATTTATAAAAATTTTAGCAAAAAATTTTTGATTTTTCTAAATCATGTACACTTTTCATTTCGAAAAAATTCAAACTTCTGAGTTTCTCCATAAAAAAACACACAAAGAATTGCATGGCATAAAATTGAACTGTAGTAAATTGTATCTTGCTACTTTGATGCAAAAATGCACTACAAAAACGTCATCATATTTTTAATGATAGAAGCCAAAATATAGCATGCGATAAATTTTTCAATTTTAAATTCATATAGCTTGGGCGTCTTTAATAGACATCAATAAATTTTCATACATTTCTACATTAATTTAATAAATGACATGTTGATGTTGTTGCACTTAATTTTTACTGCAGGAAATCTTGGATGATATAACTTTTTCTCCGTCATGATATAAATACACACATACACTTTAATAAGCTAATTAATGATTATTTTTCATTTTATTCTGAAATAAATTTAAAACTAATCCAATTATCCGCTTGTAATACATTTTCATTGCATGCAAATCTTGCAGGATATAATTTTTTCTTTTCTCTACCATGATATTAATCAGTATATACACTGTAAATTTGCATGTTAACGGTCATATTAATTTAATATTATTTTTACATTATCTCTGCCATACTATCATTTTTCTATCAAGATATAAAATTAAAATTTAACCAAATTTTTGCCAGTTATTGTGCCATTTAACAAAAATTTTCTTTAATTCAACTCTCGCATGCCATAATTTTTTTCTATCATGACATCAATTTCAGAATTAATTGATTTTATGCCGATTTAGTTAAGTTTTCACTAAATTTTTATTGCATGAATTAACTTTTTCTGCATCATGATATTAATCCATTAATTTACTCGCTAACGTCCATTTTTATTTAAAATTTTTTTTTTTAATGCATTCTAGCATATTTTTTAATATTTCTATCATGTTAACAAATTTAAACGAATCTATGCCAGTAGTTAACGTTCGCCTGTATTAAATTTTTAATGCATTCAATTTTTGCATGCTATAAATTTTCTTCTATCATGCTGTTCTATGCTGTACACATAAAGGTTCTTCTAACACTTTTAGTTGAGAGACATTTTGAACAAAATACAAAAAAAAGATATCAATCAAAATAAGCACAAACTAAAAATGTGGCATGAGAGAAATTTTTGTAAGTCATAACACAATTATAAAATTTAAACAAAATTGATTGTTGTCTACTTAAGACGCCCAAGCTATATGAATTTGAAATTGAAAAATTTATCGCATGCTATCTTTTGGCTTCTATCATTAAAATATGATGACGTTTTTGCAGTGCATTTTTGCATCAAAGTAGCAAGATACAATTTACTACAGTTCAATTTTATGCCATGCAATTTTTTGTGTGTTTTTTTGTGAAGAAACTCAGAAGTTTGAGTTTTTTCGAAATGAAAAGTGTACATGATTTAGAAAAATCAAAAAACCTTTGCTAAAATTTTTATAAATTTGAAGGATATATTATTTAAGAATTATATTTTAAACTTATGGCTTATTTAAAATTTTCATTTTACACAAAATCCGGCTGCAAAACAAGTGTTTTGCGAATTTAAATGAACATTTTAGCCCTTTTGTTGTTACTGGCGCATGTACTACTTTTGTTGTTGTTGTTGTTATCGCTGTTGTTGTCATTGTTGTTGCAAAGAAACCACAAGTTTCTCAACACTTGCAAACATAAAAAGTGCAACGTAAACATGAACATTACCGCATTTAAATTTCAAAGAGGGAGACTCGCATTCAAACGAATGAGTGCTTAGCACAAGGTACGAGTACTACGACGCGTCGTCAGCGGTGTTAAAGGGGGGGTGGTGGCATAGCTTATTTTCATGCCCAGCCGCGTGTGTATTGTTGTTGTTGTTATTGTTGTGCATATCTGCCACTAACCATCAGCTGTTGGCTCTGGCATAATTTATGGTTTATTTATGCAATTTAGAGCCAATAGCGAAAATAATTCCTACATTTTCAACTTAATGGCAACTCAGGCTGAGTGGCTGACTGACTGACTGGCTGCAACTTCAACTGCAACTGCAACTCAGGTGAACTGAACTAAACTAAAAATAAGAATTATTGCAATTTACAACACTCCAGTTTTCTCTAATTTTGTTGTTGTTGCTGTTGTGGGGGATTTTGCTTTGTAGCCTTTCACTCCCATTGAAAGTTGTTTAGCTAATTGTTGTTCTTTTTTTACTGGCTTTTTGACTGGCTGGTTGGCTGACTTATTTGCATCCACGGAAGCGCACATGGCGTCATTTGTCGACTGTGTCGGCAGCCACTTAATTTGCCGACAAACGTGATAAAGCAGTGTCTTATGTTGTTTTTTGTTATTTAAGCTGTTGTTGCTTATCCGTATTTAGCCGCATTTGAGCCGCGTAAGTTGTTCGCTTGCAAATTTGTACCTTTTTAATTTTCTTGTTTTTGTTTTTTTTTTTAATGTGACATTAGCTTACCGACGCGTCGGTTGTGCTTATTTAAAACACCGGCAACAATAAACATTTTCCTTAACTGTCAAGTTTGTGGCAACAACAATTGTTATTGTTGCAAGTCTGGCATTTATTGTTATTATTAGTTTGATTTGTTGTACAAGACAACTTTATATAAATTATGTTGGAAAATAATAACTATTGAAAACAAAAATTTTACGCTTGAGTTATTACTTAAGTAAAGATGTTGTTATAATTGTGTTCTCAAAAGCTTTATTTATGTCTGAAGTTTTTATAGCAGAAAAAAAAGAAAAAATTATTCAATGATATAAAAATTGAATGCAGGCAAATTCGATTAAATTTAATATCATGATAGAAAACTTATAACATGCCAGAGTGGCTAAAAAAAAAATTGAATTAAAATTAACGTTAACGAATAAATAAACGTATTAATATCATGATAGAGAAAAATTATATTATGCAAGATTTTCATGCAATAAAGGTTTTGTGCTAGTGGTCATCAGCTGCCATAAATTTAAAATGAAGATCATGATAGAAAAATATGTAAGCATGCGAGAGTTGTAGTTAAAATATATTCAAGAAACTCTCTGTTAACTAGCATAATAAAACTTTTTTAAGAAATTTTATTAAATGCAGATAAACGTTAACAGGCATAAATTCGATTCAATTTGAATTTTATATCATGCTAGAAAAATAATAGCTAGAGTTGATTAAAAAAATATTGAATCGAAATGGACGTTAACGAGACTAGCGGTATGTATATACAGATTAAAAGCCTGATTGGGTAAAAATTATGTGCAATATTTTTAAGCAATCAAAATTAAGTGGTGTTATTTCAATTTATTTTGAAATTTATATCATGATAGAAAAAATTATAGCATGCAAGAATACAACGATATAAAAATTAATTGCAATTTATTTTAGGCAAAAGCAAATTTATATTCGATTAAATTTAAATCATGATGAATTTATTTAAAGAATATTAATTTAAAATTAATTAATTTAAAGAGTAAATTAACGTATAAATATCATGACAGAGAAAAGTTATATCATGCAAGATTTTTATGCAATAAAAATTAAGTGCAAGCGGTCATTAGCTGTCATAAGTTCAATTAATTTTAAAATTTATATCATGATAAAAAAAAATGTACGCATGCGAGTTGATTTAAAAATGTATTTAAGAAGATTTCTGTTAACTAGCATCATAAAATGTGATAAAAATCTTTATTTGCTGCAGGTAGAGGATGTTGGACTGGCATAAATTCGATTTAATTTTCATTTTATATCATGATAGCAAAATTAAAGCATGCCAGTTTATTTAAAAAAAAAAGATTGATTTAAAGCGGGGCATAAACGAATTAATACTATTATGGAGAAAAATGTATATTATGCAATGAAAATTAAGTGCAAACGCCCATTAACTGGCATAAATTCAACTTATGTTCAAATTACTATCATGATAGAAACAAAAATCTAGCATGCGAGAAATTATAAAAAAATTAAAATCTGATATAGAACAATATTTCTAGCATGCGAGAAATTAATAAAATTAAAATGTGATATAATACAACCTCTAAATGTTGTAACCAAAATTCTATTTCTATATCTTGTCACTATTTCAAAGTATAATCATTTTTATTTCTTGATTTGTAGGCATAAAATACATTTTTAAAAAATACTGCATAGAACCAGTTACAAATTTGCATTTTTATGTCATGACAGAAAAATTATAGCATGCGGAAAAAAATGTATGTCATGATAGAAAAAAGTTATAACATTTAAAATTAAGTTCAATTATAATTGAATAATTATGTATTGTCTTCAAAAATGTCACGTAAGATGTACTTGGCTTTTATAGCTGAAAGAAAATAATATCACGTGAATAGAAATGTATAAATATTGCATATAACAATTCCCATTTTTGACGTTTATTGAAAAAGCATAGTATGCTATAAAAATATTTAGATAAAAAAAATTAATATCAGTATAATTTTGTCGACTTAAATGAAAATGGCATAATTTTCAAAAAAAATAATGGCATAATTTTCATTTAAGTCGACTTTTATGTAATGACGAAAGAAAATTATAGCATGCAAGAATCAAACTTGAATCAAAATTTTAATAAAATATGTTGTAAGCTGGCTAAGTTATGACAGCTAATTTATGATAATTTTTTTTCCTATTTTTCATGATACATAAAAAGTTCTCACATGATAGAATTGTTACCGTACTTGAACAATTTTAAAAACTTTTACAATTTTGATAACTAAATTCTGTTTCAACACACCAAAAACTTGCAGCAAAGAACGATAATGAGAGATTAACATATTTTTACTGCTTGAGGGGAACTGCAAGTTTTTTTCTATGCTAGAGAATTAGTTGAGACATGCAATATTTTCAAATCTCAACCAGACTGCCAGTCAGTTAATTGGCATTAATTCGATTTATTTTTAATTTTATGTCATGATAGAAGAAAATTGTTGCTTGTAGTGAGAAATTAATAAAATTAAAAACGTTATATACATTTTACCACCTTAAATTTAGAAGTATTTTCATTTTTATTTCATGATAGAAAAATAAAATTGCACCGAAGAATTATATTGAAACAAAAATTTTAAATAAAAACAATAAAAACATTAAGCAAATAAAGTCATTTCAACGACCGTAAAACGGCATAACTTTCACTTAAGTCGATTGTTATAGAATGTTTAAGTCAAATTATAGCATGCAAGAAAAATGGGACTCAGTATTGAAATAAAAACTATCGTAAATTGGTATAACTTAGATGCATTTATACATATTTCTTATAATATACAAAAGTTATAACATGATATGATTATTAAAATAAGCACTTAAATTCAGACATTAACAAATTGTCACCTTTTTTAAGACCACTAAGTGCTAGAAAAGTCTTCATAGAAAAAAAATTATATCATGCGATAAATAAAAAAATTAATTAAAAAAAAAATGAGCAATTAAAATTCGAATGGTATCCAAATGCCAGTTTTAAAGAACATTGTAGGCTAAAAAATTCTGCTTAGTAAACATGATATCATGCGACAAATAAAAACATTAAATTTTCTTCTTCAGATAAACAAGCTGCTACTTTTATATTACGAGAGAAACTAATTAGTATGCTTAATAGATATAATTTTTAATGAACTAGCCTGGCCCATGAATTGAGCTCACTAATATTTGGAAATAAGCATGAAAAAAAAAAAAATCGCATGCAATAATATAGGCATTTTTGTTTAGTTACTCTTGGCTTTGATATCGTAAAGTAAGTTAAATGAGTTGCTTGACATTTAAGGAAACACCACAAATACATATTTATATAATCAGGCAAAAATAAAATCAAACTTGGTTAACATTGCAATATCAATGTATTCTCTTATCTCATAAAAGAACAATACTTTCCTAAAATTCTTAAAAGCTGTTATTCTGTAGCCACTAAAGCATTAAGTCTAATACATTGACGGGCAGCTTTGCACACTTGTGATTGTATAAGTGCATGAAAATATGTATTCATCTCACGTACAGAACGATCAAAGCTTAATATAATATATCCAAGCAAACGTCAAGCAGACAAGACCTGCGTTTGAGTGTTCCTTGAATGCATGAAAAAAATTGCGAGATATTACACTGAATAAATTTTATGTTTACAAGTATATATGAACAAAATTTTTTTATTTTTAGAAAATAACGGCATGGCGCATTGCATGGTGTGCCATAAGGAAGTAAAATTTGCTAATCAAACAATTTTGATTAGCAAAAAGCTGTTTTAATTGTATTAATATATTATTATTAATATTATATAATATTAATGTTACTAAATGCCAATTTCAGTTTCAGATCAAAGTATATTGGTACTTTCGTTTGGTAAAAAGAAATAATTAAGAGTTGTAAAAATTTTACGAATTAAAAATAAAAATTAAAAATATTTGTAAAACTTCACTCTCTGTGTTTAATAATACATATTAACCATCTGTCGGTCTGTTTGCATTTCATAGTCCGTCCATTTCAAGTTCATTTAAATTCGTTATATAAATCGAAGCACAAAAAAAAATCGCCCAATGATACTACAAAAAGAGCTTTAGCACTGCTTTGTTTTGAGTGTAAGCTTTAAAGCGCTCCTTAATACATACTCAAGATAAGAAAGTATAGGTGTGCAAAGTTGACCGTCAATGGTCTAATATAAGACAATGTCAAGGAAACAAACAACCTAGCAGACAGAGTCAAAGCAACCAATTATTCATTAGAGGCAACTTCAAAGAAATCGTCATTAAATATTTATATGTAGCTTTGATATTAAATGTAATAAAAATCACTCATAAAAGTGTTTAACTTTCCGGGTGTTCCTGCAGTGTTAAACCATACTTATTAAAATGGCTCATAAAAAAAAATTACTTACGAAGCGTTTTTATAAATTTGCACTTGCATTTGAGCAGTTATGGCTAGGGTCTGATCATATACAGCATTAATGTGTGGATGATCACGATGTTGCCACACGCTAGCAGCAGCCAGAATTCAACATTTCAAGCGTGTCACATTAAAGTGTAACGCGCGCAGCTTTAAAATCTACTTGGCAGATACAGAACAAAATAAGTTTAAATAAAAGCCAAAATGTTGCTATTCTTAAGGCTATTTGGAAGTAAATTTATTTGTAAGATGCAGTTGCTGCCATTTTACATGCATTCATTCATTGTCGAGGATTTGTTGTAATAAAAATTCTTCCAATCTTTATACTTGTTTTATGACGTTTACTTAGCGATTGCAATGAGACGCGCCGACGCATACATGTTCGCGCTGTTGTGCAGTTTTTTAGAAATTTTATTTTTATAGCAGACATTTTTAAGCGTTCAATGGACTTTGAGCAGATTTGCAGACAACAAAAAAAAAAAAAAAAAAAAACAACAACAACAATAAAATTAATAAAAACCGAGTTTGTTATTGTTTGAAAGTTGCCGGAAGTGAGTTTGGTCAGCCTTATGTATTACATTAAATGAATGAAACGCAATTAAGTTGCTCATTTTTTACAATTAATTATTGTAATTAGTTATTTTAGATTTTTTTTTTGTAAATTCTTTTTGTTGCTCAACAATGCGAACTGTCATCATTTTATTGCACAGGCAATTATTTCAGGCACTAACGTGTTAGCTAAACTAACTCGAACTAATTAAAATGACGTTTTAAAGAAGAAGAATGGTCTGTGTTTAGAAAAAAATTGCATGTTGCTGCTGTAATGTATTTTATTGCTGCTCTTTAGCAATTAATTAGAAACGCAAGCTTTTTAAATAAAAATGTATTTTTGAGCATTATTCATGTTGGTGAGTGGCAAAAAATGAAACAACAATTTTTTTTTACATATATTTTGAGCAATTAAATTTTAGTTATATATTATGAAACTATCGCATGATATTTTTTTTTGCTATCATGCAATTTTAAACCATTAGTTAACTATTTAATTTGATACATACACACCGACATACGTACATAATCGTGTATTGAATTATTATTTAAGTTGAATTATTAATAATTATAAAATTATTATAAAGTTTGACGCAACGCTGTTTTAAAATCATAATTTTTCTTTCGCCTTGAAAAATAAAATTGAATATCTCTTAAATAATGAAATTTTAAATTTTAATATCTCATGAATATGCAATAAAAATCAATTGAATACATTTTTATTTTTGTATCATGATAGAAAAAAAGAAAAAAAGCATGCAAGAATTTAATAAATTCATATAAGCTTGAATAGAAAAAAACTAGCATATTACGATGTAATGTGACTTGCAAATGTCATGATAGAAAAATTTTAGCATGTTATAATTGAATTCAATAAATATTGCATGCAAGCAGCAGCAACATTTTATCACCTACATCTGTTTATACTTCATATCATGAATAAAATATATACAAAGTATGTTAAATTGATTTCGAATTAAAACTACCAAATTGCCTAATTTTGACACATTTTGGCTTTTGTATCATGGTATGCAATTTATATCATGCGAGATGGTAATAAAAAAATTATATAAAATTGCCTCCGATGATGCTTAACCGTGATTATTTTACACAGTCCGTTGCAATTTTGATAGGAAGTTATATCTCGCAAGACAGGTTTTTTTCCCTTTTTAACACATACCGACGTGTTTAAGTATTGCTGACTTATTAAAACTAGTAAGATACAAATATGGCATGCAATTTATTTTTATAAAAAAAAATTTGTTATTTTAAATATAAATGCCACTGCAAACTACTGCTTATTTTTTTTATTTGTGTATATTATGTTGGATGACTTTATCGCATGAAATATTTTTGTTTTTAAGGAGGGATATAACGTACGCGGCAGTGAAAACAGACCTTTTTTAAAAATTCATAATTCAGTCAAGAACAAACATTTTTCCAAAATTTGTATTATTGTAGAGAATTGAACAAATTGCAAGAAAAAAATTTAAAAAAATATATATTTCACTCCAACATGTTTTTATAGAGCTCCAAACTGGCGGCAGAGAAAAAAACGGGGTCTCGTGGTTGCAGCGCTGGGAGTTGCAAAAATTGTCCGAAAAAAGCGGCCAATGTCATGTTCCTCCTTTAGATCTGTTTTATATTTCAATGAAAATTTTCAACCTCATGTTAGCTTTGTTTTTGCAAAAATTTATCTTACATTATGTTGTTTTTGAGCATATCGCATGACATTTTTTATTTATGAATTTATAATTTTTCTTAACGTACATGACATGACAAAGTTCTATATGTTTTTAAAATACAAATATTTGTTAATATTGCTTACTGTGTAATTAATATGACATATTTAACTAATAAGATGACTTGTTTGTAATATGGGCTTAAATATTGCATGACATTATTTAGAACATAACCCCTATAATTTTATATAAGTTTTTCAGAATAGTTGTGAGCAACTGAAATATTTTTTTGTTTTAAATTTATAAAAGCTTGAACCGTGATCATAGAACAATAATATAGCTGAAAAATTGCATGATATTTTTTAATGAAAAATTTTTTTTTATATTTTTGTCACTATTTTACTTAAGTATCTAAGCTCTAATAAATTCAACCACGAAATTTATTTTCATAACATATATATAATGATGTTTTAATATGTCGATTTTTTGTATGGCATTTTTATATAATTTTATTATATCCCCACAATATTATGATATCAGAATTGTCATTTTAGCACATGTCGTTTTTATCTTATGTCATTTTTATCTCATGTCATTTTTATCTCATATCATTTTTATCTCATGACATTTTTAGATCATGTCATTTTTATCTCATGTCATTTCTATATCTTTATTATATAACTTTTTCAATAATAAAATAAACTGAAAATGTACAATATTTTGATTTCAAGATTATATATTGAACGACATTTCAAAATTTGACATTTTTAAGACATTTTTAACGCATGTACTTATATCAGGTAACAATATGATTCCAATATTAATTTAAAACTTAATTGTATCTCTCACAGCACAATATTTTTTATATATTTTTTTTTTACATTTTTATCTTATGTTATTTCTGTCACTTTAAAATATTCTTACCAATATTATTTTCAAACTCAACTGTCAACATTTATAGTACGATATTTTTATCGCAGGATATAAAAGTGTATGATATTTTATTATATTGACACTTTTATGACAATTTTATCTCACGTCAATTCTGTTACGCACTTTTTGATACCAACATTAATTTAAAACTCATCTCAGTTCTATGATATTGATATGCAGATTTTGATATTAAGATTGATTTATATTTAAAACCGTTTATTTTGTAGAATGTTATTTTTATTTCAGTTTATTTTGTATTTCATGACATTTTAGTGCATTGACACTTTTTTGACATTTTTATCTCGTGAAATTTTTTTATCGCATGATATTTTTCAGTCTCACAAAAACGTTAAAACCGCTCCAACTGTTTTATTCAAACTCCAACCACATTAAATTCTTGTAATATAAGTAATTTTTAACTTATTTATAACAGTTCATTTTTGTGTCGTAAAAATGTTATTTTTTGATGTAGATGTAGTGAATTGCTTATATCATGTCATTTCAGTTTTGTTTCATAAAACTTTATAGAATGGCATTTTTATTCAATCATTAAATTATTATACCATTACAATTTTGTATCATGACATGTTTAGCACAAGACAAATTTAAACACAGTTTTAATATCATTATCTCATGCTACTTTTCAACGACTTTTTTTGTAATGTTTAATTTTTTTGGTTTGTTTTAAAAATGAAGCGCTTTTTTAGTAATCAACACTTTTTTATGTTCTCTTCTTTAATATCGTGAACGTTTTTTGTAAACTTAAAAATTAACGAATTTTTTTTAAAAATTAACGAATTATATCGTTACATAATAATATAATTTATATCATGACATTTTAACGGCATGACATTTTTAATACTATTTTAAGATAATGTGATTTGTATAGCATACCATTTGTATGGCATTATATTTTTATGGCATATTATAGAAATAAACAATTTTATGGTTCTTATTTTTATGCTATTGTATTTATATGGCATTATATTTTTAAAGCATTATATGTTTATAGCATTATATTTTTATAGCATTTTAGTTTGAAAGTATGTCATTTATACCGCATGTTATTATTATAGCATGACAGATTGCATCATATTTTATAGCATATTATTGCATCATATATTATAACATATTTTATAGCATATTTTATAGCATGTCACTTTTAAAACATTATTTTTGATATTTATATTCATTATATTTATTTATAGCACAATAATTTTATAGCATGAAATTTTTATAACAATTTATTTTTATGGTATAAATTTCTATGGCACTAGCTTTTTATAGTATTATTTTTTTATAGAAGCTATTATGACGTAATATTATTGACATGTTAATGGCATGAAATTTTTATAGCATAACATTTTTATGTCATGACATTTTTATAGCACGCAATATTCATAGCATTCATATTCATTTTTTATGTCATGATATTTTTATAGCATTAAATATTTATATCATTATATTTTTACAGCATTATAAAGTTTAAAAGTATGTCATTTATACAGCATACTATTATTATAGCATGTAATTTTGGTAGAATTCGATTTTTACAGCAGTATATTTTAACAGCATTATATTTTTATAGTACGTCTTTATAATATGACTTTTAAAGCATTATTTATAGCATAACTTTTTTATAGCATGTCATTTTTATAACAATTTATTTTTATGGGTTTAATTTGTATTGCATTAGATTTAAATATCATTATTTTTTTTATAGAAGGTTGCATTATAGCATAATATATATATGACATTTTAATGATATGAAATTTTTATGGTATAACATTTTCATGTCAAGACATTTTTATAGCATGCAATTTTCGTAGCATTTGTGGCCATGACATTTTTATAGCACTTTATTTTTATAGCATTATATTTTTAGACTTAAATATCATTAAATTTGTTTAGAATGATATTTGAATAGCCTGAAATTTTTCTTGAATGTCAATTTTAGAGCATGATATTTTTAGGGCATGCAATTTTTATGTTATGACATTTTAATAGCATGCCATTTTGAAGGCATATAATTCTTATGTTATAATATTTAATAATATAACCTTTTTATGACATGGCATTTTTATAACATGATATTTTGTAATGCATGACATTTTTGTTTCCAGCTATTTTAATAGCATGACTTTTATAGCACGAAATTTATTTATCATTATATTTTGTATCATGATAAAATACCACATGATAAATTTATACACAGTTTTAATATCATTATCTCATGCTATTTTTATCGCAAACCTTTTTTTTAATGCTTCAAAATTATTTTTTTTCAGAATGCAGCACTTTTTGAGTATTAACACTTTTTTAATATTATTGTCAATTATCCCATGAATTTTTTTTTTACCAAAAATTGAAATGAAATGGTATAAATATTTCAGACAATTTTTAAATGTTCAAGTTTTTTCTTTTAGAATTCTGCTGCTATTTTAAAATCCACTACTAGATACGTGGATAAATCAAGCAATTTTTCAGTTCAAAGTTCACTGAAAAGTTTCAAAGGTGTATCCTTCCGGTACGTCTCATGTTGCTAATCTTGCTGATACTTCTGCAATCACTTATTCGAACACATACAACAACACTTACAAGAGTTCTCATGCTAATCGTGAGTGTTGGGCGGTAGGCAAGACAAGAAAGAGGCTGACATCAGCTCACTTTAAACATTTTCACACACTTGCAATTTTCAATGTTGTCGCCATCGCCAACAACAAACAACATTCTCGCAATCACACACACACATCTACCCACATATTGAAATACAAGCTTACGCATAAATATTTTCATTTATTTAAATATCCGGTTCGGAAGTAAAAATTCCTTATTGGGAAAAATTGTAATAAAAATTTTTTAATTTTTTTCACTTGATGCTGATCATGATGACGCTATCGCATACAACGAAGTTATCGCAAGCATGCCACCACAAATTCAATCGGAAGACAGTTGGACAGATATACGAATGGTGGACGGACGGTCGATTGAAGTAGCGTCTATGTCTGGACAAGCAGTTATGAGGGCGTGACGGGGCCGTTGGCAGAATAGCTTTTAAGGTCGTTTAAGGCCGTGGGACGCTTTGTAATAATTTTTGCTGTCGTTGTTGTTGTTGTTGTTGTAGTCTGTATTGGTGTTGTTGTCATATGCATATACCGGCCGGCGTATTTTTTTTTCTTGCTATTGTTGTTGTTTTCGACTGCATTCTTTAAAGTTGTTGACTACACTTGAGCAATTATTGTTGTTTTTGTTGTAATGTCACCCACCCACCATGTGCTGTACAAGTAGTAGTTAGTTATTGATGTATTTGTGGCTTGTTGCTGTTCATAAATCGTTTACATCTATTAATTTAGTGGGTGTTTCATTCAAGTTTATGTTTAAACGCAGTTGTTGTAATTTTTATTGTGTATTAATTTAATTTTGCACAGCATTTAAATGCGTGGCGGCTGTTATGATGGTTTTTATTATTGTTGTTGGAATAACCATTTGTTTTTTTCTGTTGCTTTTAAAAAAAAAACAATTATAGATGAGTGACTCAATTCATCATGTTGTTTTTGTTGAGTTTTCTTGTGGGCGGAAGTGGTTAACATTTTTTGTAAATTTGTTAATCTAACTTACAACGGAAGTAGTTGTATTTATGTTGTTGTAGCTGTAGCTGTTGTTGTTGTTTGTATGAGCAACTACTTGCAGCTGCTGTATTTGTTGTTGACGTTGTAGTGGTTTGCTTATTTTTATTTGGTTTTTTTCTTTTCTTTATTATTTTTATTATTTTTGCAAATATTCATAAATGTTTAACTTGCTTGAAAATCAGTTGGAGGCGCCACGCATGCGTGGTTGACTTAACGTTATTGTTGTGTTTTTTAGAATTTTTGTGAAATATACAAATAATTTTTATAGCTTAACGTGGTGTTGCTTTAATAGGCAAATTTAGTTTTGATTGCTTGTTGTTATTTTTGTTGTTGTTGATATGCAAACATCGTTTTTTCATTTTTATATTTTTACGTTTTCATTCATTAAAGTTTGAATTAAATAATTTTTTACGTTGATATTTTTTGTTGTCTTTTTCGTTCTTGTTTTTGTTATTTTCTAAGTTTTGTCTTAAGTGATGAGTAATTTTTGACGGCTCTCAGTTTAACAAGTTTTATATTTCGTTTCTTGGAAGACAATTTTAAGGCGGATGTGAAGTGAATGTTAACGAGTTTTTTGACTTGTTTCAGAATTCGTTAAAACAACGAATTAAATAAATTTTATAGAAATTTTTATATCAAAGTTTGGCAACATTTTTGTCAGCAGTTTAAAGTTATAGACTAAGACAAACTTGGCCGTAAAAAATATCATAAACGTGCTTAAGAGCTGCATATTGTGGCTTTTGATAAGATCAAAATATGAAGAAGAATGTAATGAAGTAATAAAAATAAAAAAAACCAAGATGATTTCAATAAAAAATAATTATGCAAAGGAAATATTCTTAAGCCAATTGAGCTCAGAGGACCAATAGAGACAAATGAATCAACTGAGCCAATTAAGTCATATAAGCCAATCTTAAAACAAAGCCGGATTAAGAATAAATATGAATATGAATATGAATATGAATATGAACATGAAAATGAATATGAATATGCATATGAATATGAATATGAATATGAATATGAATATGAATATGAATATGAATATGAATATGAATATGAATATGAATATGAATATGAATATGAATATGAATATGAATATGAATATGAATATGAATATGAATATGAATATGAATATGAATATGAATATGAATATGAATATGAATATGAATATGAATATGAATATGAATATGAATATGAATATGAATATGAATATGAATATGAATATGAATATGAATATGAATATGAATATGAATATGAATATGAATGTGAACATGAATATGAATATGAATATGAATATGAATATGAATATGAATATGAATATGAATATGAACATGAATATGAATATGAATATGAATATGAATATGAATATGAATATGAATATGAATATGAATATGAATATGAATATGAATATGAATATGAATATGAATATGAATATTTACATTAAAATGAATATGAATATGAATATGAATATGAATATGAATATGAATATGAATATGAATATGAATATGAATATGAATATGAATATGAATATGAATATGAATATGAATATGAATATGAATATGAATATGAATATGAATATGAATATGAATATATGAATATGAATATGAATATGAATATGAATATGAATATGAATATGAATATGAATATGAATATGAATATGAATATGAATATGAATGAATATGAATGAATATGTATGAATATGAATGAATATGAATAAATATGAATAAATATGAATGAATATGAATGAATATGAATGAATATAAATGAATATGAATGAATATGAATGAATATGAATGAATATGAATGAATATGAATGAATATGAATGAATATGAATGAATATGAATGAATATGAATGAATATGAATGAATATGAATGAATATGAATGAATATGAATGAATATGAATGAATATGAATGAATATGAATGAATATGAATGAATATGAATGAATATGAATGAATATGAATGAATATGAATGAATATGAATGAATATGAATGAATATGAATGAATATGAATGAATATGAATGAATATAAATGAATATGAATGAATATGAATGAATATGAATGAATATGAATGAATATGAATGAATATGAATGAATATGAATGAATATGAATGAATATGAATATGAATGAATATGAATATGAATATGAATATGAATATGAATGAATATGAATGAATATGTATGAATATGAATATGAATATGAATATGAATGAATATGAATGAATATGAATAAATATGTATGAATATGAATAAATATGAATAAATATGAATGAATATGAATGAATATGAATGAATATAAATGAATATGAATGAATATGAATGAATATGAATGAATATGAATGAATATGAATGAATATGAATGAATATGTATGAATATGAATGAATATGAATGAATATGAATGAATATGAATGAATATGAATGAATATGAATGAATATGAATGAATATGAATGAATATGAATGAATATGAATGAATATGAATGAATATGAATGAATATGAATGAATATGAATGAATATGAATGAATATGAATGAATATGAATGAATATGAATATGAATGAATATGAATATGAATGAATATGAATATGAATGAATATGAATATGAATGAATATGAATATGAATATGAATATGAATGAATATGAATATGAATATGAATATGAATATGAATATGAATATGAATATGAATATGAATATGAATGAATATGAATGAATATGTATGAATATGAATATGAATATGAATATGAATATGAATGAATATGAATGAATATGTATGAATATGAATGAATATGAATAAATATGAATAAATATGAATGAATATGAATGAATATGAATGAATATAAATGAATATGAATGAATATGAATGAATATGAATGAATATGAATGAATATGAATGAATATGAATGAATATGAATGAATATGAATGAATATGAATGAATATGAATGAATATGAATGAATATGAATGAATATGAATGAATATGAATGAATATGAATGAATATGAATGAATATGAATGAATATGAATGAATATGAATGAATATGAATGAATATGAATGAATATGAATGAATATGAATGAATATGAATGAATATGAATGAATATGAATGAATATGAATGAATATGAATATGAATGAATATGAATGAATATGAATGAATATGAATGAATATGAATATGAATGAATATGAATATGAATATGAATATGAATGAATATGAATATGAATATGAATATGAATATGAATATGAATATGAATATGAATATGAATATGAATATGAATATATTTATGAATATGAATGTGAATATCTTTACGAACATGAATAAGAATATAAATACGAGTAAGTTTATGAATGAAACTTGAAAATAAAGAAAAATATATCACCTACTCATTACTCCGTGGTGTAAGTTTACCTGAAAAAATAGAAAAAAAGTGAATTAGTTCAAAACAGTTCACTTTTTCTTTATAATATTTCAAATTTATAAAATATGAAGACAGAAAAAGAAAATTTTTTTTACAATCAAAACATTAAAAAAATTCCTGTAAGCTTGTTTGTTTAAGAAATGTAAATATTTTATTTATTTATAGCATTTTTTTAAGTTCTCATAAATATTTTGCTGGGCTGATTATAATCTATAAATTTTGGGCATATTTAAAATAAAAGAATATTCAAATATATTTTATTTTAATCTAGCAAAACTTAAAGAAAACTAAACTCAACCACAAAATAACAGCTGATTGCTATCTATGGTGTTTTTTATTTAAAAACAAAAATATTAATTAACATAAATTCCAAAGATGTTAACAACAACAGCAACAACAACAAAAACAACAATTACAATAACAGCTACAACAACAGCAAAAGCAAAGAATAAAATATAAATAAACAATCTTAATTTAAGCAAAATAAATTAATTAACAATAAAATAAAGTTGACAAAATTATTGACGTAAAAAAAAATTCCGCATGATTTCACGCTTTGTTTTTAAAGTTGCCGCAACAGGTTGAAGTAAAAATGAAAGGCGAACGCAGACAGCCAGATAGATATATAGATAGATAGATATATAGACAGGCAGAAAGTCAAGTCAGAGGCAGATGCGTGTCGTGCCGGGTTTATGTTGATCGAAATAAAACGAAATCGTTTAAATTCCAAAAAAAACCCAAATCATCATTTCAACAATAATAGCCACAAAAACAATAACAACAACAACAGTCATGCTAATAACAGTGCGAGCCAAATGGACGCCATATTAAGTTGCTCTTATTTTTGTTGTTGTAGCTGTTGTGGTTTCTTAAATTATGAAGCTAAACCGCAAATTAAATATGCAAAGCTCTATGTATATTTTTGGACAAAATATAATAAAAAAAGTTTCTATTTAAATATAAATGAGCATCACATTCCAACAGCTATGGGACATTTTTTTATTTTTTTTTTAAGGTCATCTCCGCGAAGCATGAATGTAGTTAATAATGGTACTCGTATAACACAGCTTAACTAGCAAGTCCATCAATATGTAGAATGTTAATTTAATGTAGCTATAAATAGCAAGAAAATTAAATTAATTTGAAAATTTTATGAAATTGCCTTCTTATGGGAAGGCTTTCCAATAGCTTTTTCTAACAAGCGAAGGTGTAAATTAATAAAAATCAAGAAATGTTTTAAAAAGCTATGAAATTTGATATAAAATGAAATTTCCTTTTTCAGAAAATTTGCTTAAATCACTTCAAATAACAATTCGGTTTTAAATATGAATGTAAAATAACGAAATAATGTAAATTTTGTTAAAATTGGAAATTTCCCTTTTGGGGAAATTTTTTTCAAATAAACAAAAATTAAACAAAGACCATCTGTAAGTGGTGTAAAATAGAAAAATTTAAGCATTTGTGAAATTTTCATCAACGGGAAATTTTTTTAAATACTTTCTATGCCAGTTTCTTTGTAAATTCTGGTATAAATTGTCGGAATTTATTAAACTGACATACATTTTGAGACCATTGCAAATTTCCCTTTTTTAGGGAAATTTTTTAGACTGGCAAAATTTGTAACAATATCAATGTGTGTAGTGAAAATATTGAAATTTTAGTGTCTTAAAATTTCCCTCGTTGGGAAATTTAAAATTTGCAATGTTTATAAAATTTTTCTGCTCCGAATATTCTTAAAGAAGACAATTGTCCTCTCATTTCAAGTGAAGAATAACGATTGCTACCAGCTGCTACTGCGGGCTAAGTAAGCAATTAGGTTGCAGAGCCCTTTCTCGCTCGACAAAACTAACACTCTAAAAGATGCTCATCATGCATGTGCATCTCTATGGCACTGTGGCATGGGTGGTATCGCAAGCAGATGCAGCCGCTCTTGGGGTGTTCGAGAGGAAAGTTCTTCGCAAAATCTTTGGACCGGTTCGAGTTGGCGACGACTATCTCATTCGATGGATGGATGAAAAAGCTACAGCGAAAAAGGTGTTTGAGTCGAAAGCCGAGGATGGACGACGGAGAGGAAGACCATGCCTCCGATGGATTGACCAGGCCGAGGAAGCCCTTACCGCGCTTGGTGAAAGAGATTGGAGAGGGCGCACGCGAAGCAGAGACGTCTGACGAGAGCTGATAAAGTTGACCGTAGTCCGACTACGGGTTGTCATGGCCACCTAGGTAAGTAAATTAACGAAATTTAATGGAGTAAAATCATGAAGTGATTTAAGCAAGAAAATTTGGTACATAATGAAATTTTCCTTATAGGGAAATTTGCTTAAATAACTTTCTTTTAGCAATTACGCTTTGAATTTTTGTGGAAAATAACGAAATGCTCTATATTTTGTGGAAATTGAAAATTTCCCTCTTTGGAACATTTTTGAAAATTAACAAAAATTATATAAATATCAAATTATATGACATTTAATAGTCAAATTAAAGCATTTAAAAAATTTCCCTCAACGGGCAATTGTTTTAAGTACTTTTAATGCTAAAATTTACTAAAAATTCTCGCAAAAAATGAAAAAATGCATAAAACTGCTGCAAAATTTGGGACCGTTGGAAATTTCCCTCTTATGGGAAATTTTTTTAAACAACAAAATCTTTAAAAATTTCGAAAATATGTAGTGAAAAAATTGAAATTAGAGTGTTTTTAAATTTTCCCCAATGGGAAATTTCAAATCAGTACTGTTTATAAAATTTTTCTTTTCTGAATATTGTAATAAACGCTAAATGAACTATTTGAGAATACAAATTATTGCTTTATTGGCCAGGACTCTGCTCGATTTTTGGTTATTTATTTGAAAAAAGCTGTTGGTCTAAGATTCTCTTGAATTCTTTGTTAGTTTTGTTATTAATTTAATATTAGAACTTATTTTTCCCACTCAGTATTTTGAAAAAACCTTAAACTCTTTGTGATATCCGCTCGATTTGTAAAATAACAATCATAACCACATAAAATATAAAAATAACTTGATAAAATCCGCAAAGCCAAAAACCCATTAAGGGAAATTTGCATATTATCATGTGCACTGCTAGTTCTTTTTATATTCACTTTAATTATTCACGCTAAAATGCTGAAAGCTCAAAACAATGACTTGCAATTGCAATATGCAGCAAAAAAACCCCATTTAGGGAAATTCGCAGAAGTAATCAGTTAAACAACAAACAGGTAACCACAACATTTATGTCAGCAAATTCAACCGAAGACATGTTCAGGTTAGTTTTTTCAAGCTTTGATTGACGAACCATTATTTTTTTCATTTTAATAAAGAAGTTTTTTGCAATTTTATAAAAAGCTAAATGCATGTGAGAAATGCTTCAAATGCCACCAACTTCAAATATCATTTAAAAATACACATGTCTATAAGTAAATGAAAACAAATAATATTATCAGCTAAAACTTTGTATTTCTAAATATCACTTGAATAAAATTATTTGAACAATTGTTAAGTGTCAAAAACACAAATTGTTTTCGTTATCATTATGAATGGCTCGGGACTGGCGCCAGTTTAAAAATGTCCCACAATAAAATGTGCAAAAAAACAAACTACTAAAAAATCATTATCAACAACAGCATGACGTCATTCGTAATCAAATTCTAAAGCAAAAGTAAAAGAAAAATGTATAATGAACAAAAAAAAAAAAACAAAAAAACCAAAATATAAATATGCCTTGTTGCAAATATTCAGACAAGTGCAAAGTATGAAAGCAAATGTAGAGGAATTAAAAACCAAACACAATAATAGCTAAAAAATCGTGAACAAAGTAATGTACAACAAAAAAAAAAAAATAAAAAAAAAAAGCAAGACGTCAATAAAGAAGTGGTGCCCAGTTTCATCAATACGCAGTTACAGACAAAAGAAAACAAATACAATTTTTATTTTTACTGTGTGTATGCGTGATAGACTTTAAGCAAAACATGCTGTTATCTATTTTTCAATTGTCTTTTTTTTCTTCTATTATTTCACTCAAATTTGCACTTGTATACATAAAAACTTTTTTTTTTTTCAGAATACAAAGTTGTTTAAAATGTTGGTGATGAAGTTAAAATGAAAAAGATTGCAAACACATATTGTTTTTATGTAATTTTGATATAACTTAAATTGAGATACATTTTTAGAGGAATGTTCGTTTAAAAAAGGAAATTATTAAAGTTTTCTTTAAAGGGACTTTTTTTTATAAGCCCAAGAAAGTCCAATATTGATTTTAAATAAGGTTTTTGCTTTGTAAGAAGATTTTTAAAAATTTCCCTCAAGGGGAAATTTTTTTCTGTAGATCAGAATAGTCGAGTTTTGAGTTTAATTATAGTTTTTTCTTAGTTCATAATATTTTTTGAAAATTTCCCTCAGAGGGAAATTTTTTATAGCTGCTTTTCGAAAATTACTCTCAAAGGGAAAATTTTTTTCTATAATGTGACTTAAATTGGCACTTGCATAAACAAACTCTTTTTGTTGCTTAATAAAAAATTGGTTTGTAATGCTTGAGAAGAAGTTTAAATTAAAAGGATTGCACATGTAATTTCGAAATAACTTTCTAAAATAAAGTCTTAGAGTAACATGAGGAACTTTTTGAAATTTCCTTTAAAGGGAAATTTTTATTATTGAGCAAAAATCAAGTTTTGATTTTAAACTGTAGTTTTTCCGTTTCAAATGGGGTTTTTTTAAATTTCATTAAATGCAAAATTTTGTTAAAATTTTGTATTTTTGTACAATATGAGCACAAATAGTGATTACTTTTGCAAGCGGAAAAGTTTCAGCTCAAAACAGATCAATTATGACATTAAATTCTGATTTTCAGCTTTTCAAGGAGATTTTTGAAAATTTCCCTTAAAAGGAAATTTTTATATTTGGGCTAATAAAAGTTCAAATGCAATGTTAAACTGCTCACAGAAGCCAATTTATAAAATATCTTTAACAAAAGGATAAGAATATAAGACTTTTTATATCTGAAAAAAAATTTCCTAAAATTTCCCTTAGAGAATATTTATGCTTTAGCCCACAAATGTCGAGTTTTGAACGTGCTGGAACAAGCTTTTTGAAAATTTCCCTACGAGGGAATTTTTTTAACTTGAATAAATGGAAATTATGATATATTATGTATTAAGAAAAGAATATATTTTTTACGCAACATTCATTAAATGTCCATGAATGAGCTTCGTATGCGGATAAAGCTGAAAAAGGTATCGTTTTTATTTTAAAATAAAGTTTTTATGTTTCAAGACAATTTTTAAAATTTCCCTTTAAGAGAATTTTAAAATGGAAATTTTTGTTATGGTAAAAACATTTCAATTTTGTAAACTTACTATAGTTTTTGTGTTCCAAAGTAAATTTTCTGAAAATTTATCACAAAAGGAAATTGTTTTGAGCCATTTTAAACTTCAATTGACGAAACTTTACTTATTACAGCACACAAATTATGTGTAATTTTGACAATATCAAAACAAATATTGAGTATTTCTGAATTTATAAAATTTCCTTTAGAGGGAAATTTTGGTTAAAGCACAAAAAATTTAAATATGACATAATACTATGCTTTTACGCTCACCAAGAAGATTTTTTGAAAATTTCCCTTAAAGGGAAATTTTTCATATAGCTCGAAAAATCAAATTATTAGATTAAATGGATCAAAAATGTCAACTTTTGACATTTCTTTAGGGAAAACAACGTGCAAAATAATACTGCTTTTTCATGCAAAGCAGTTTTTCAATTTCTCCTAAGGGAAATTTTTGTAGTAGCTCAGAAAACTGTTCAAATAAAATTTAGTTTTAATTTTTAGAACTCCACTAAATAATCATAATAAATTTAAGGCACATTTTTGATACAGAAATTGATCACAAATATCGAATTATGACATTTTTTAAGAAAACAACGTGTAAGTTAAAGTTATTTTTCATGCAAAAGTAGTTTTTAAATTTCCCTTAAAAGGAAATTTATGCTATTGCTCACAAAAGAGTGAGTTTTGATACCAAACTATGATTTTTGTATCGTAAGGAAAGTTTTTAAAAATTTCCCTAAAAGGGAAATTTTTTCATAATCCACAAAAAAGTAAATTATGACATTTTATAATGAAAATAAGCATTTTCTTAACGTTAAACTAATACTTCCATCATAATATGATTCAAAATTACTACACAGAGTCTCAAAAGCATACATTTTCGGTGTTAATAAGTTAGTCATTAACTTAAACACTTTTTGTAGTTTTTGCTTTAGTTTTGTAATAAAACATATCAGCAGATGTTGCTGAAATTTAAGTATAAACAAATGTTGGCTAAATTATCTTCAAACTGTGCAAAAATTATAAAAAACACGTTAAAATATGTATTGCATTTAATAGGTTAAATCAATATATTACTTGTTGGCGTTGTGGTTGTTGTCATAATCAATTTTATTGGCATTTCAGCCCACGTTTATGTCTTACACTCAATGCAAACGTCTGACTTTTATCATATATTTTGATAAAAATGTACGCGTTGGCACACAGGCAGTTTTGCTTCTTTTTTTTTGTGTCTTTATTAAATCCAAAATAAATGCATTATCACATAAAATTAATAATATTTGCCAAAATGTTGATCGTCTTAATAGCTAAAGGCTTGAATAAATAATATGTGTGGCAGAATTTTATGGCTTATGGTTAATGAGCTTAAAATATTGTAGTCATAAATTTATTTTGAATGCAACAAAGTGTTAATTGTTGCATTCAAAATAAATGTATGACTACCATTAGTGTCCTATATTTTGACAGTATAGATTTTTAAGAACTTAAATTAAAGCATTTATTAATAAGCTCAACAAACTTTTATAATGTCTAACCATTCCATTTTGTTTTTTTTTTTTTTTAGAACCCTCTGATCGAGCAAAAATTTCCCATTAAGGTATAATACCTGTCACACGATTAGAATGCAAATAAATCCACCAGAAAAAAACACCATTTATTTTTCTGACTTCTTATTTGCTTTAACTTAAATTCCACTTTAAGAAAAAAAAAATCCCCCTTAATGCGTCTAGCTTATGATAACAAAGTATAGAATAGTTACCGGGGTGCAAATTTTAAGTGTTGGCCACTTAACTTGTCAATCGCTTGACGTCTGTCACGTGAATTACAAATTATTTCTTATTTATAAAATACGTGCTAAAAATAATGCAACAAAATAACAGCAAAATTCAAAGCTATGATATTAAGGGGGATTTTCATTTCAATAGAGAAATGTTGCGGTTTACTTTAATGCTTTTCTTAGATATAAGTAATTTTGTTTTGTGTGTATGTTTGTGTTATGCGAGTACGTTAAAGAAATCATAATTTAGCTTTTATTAATTAATTGTATGCTTAAGAGTTAAGCACAGCATATTGTAGAGTTTTGTTGTTGTTGTGTCTGGAAAAATTGTAGTAGTTGTTGTTGCGGTTTTAATTATTGTTAAACGTAAAGTCAACTAGCAGTTGCCATAATAATGAGTATCTGAAGCGTGTGACGAAATTATTTAAGAATTTTATCGCAGTGAGTACATTTTATGATTTGCACGTTGTTATTATTGTTTTCGTAAATGGCAAAAACAAAAACAGGAAATAATGATGACGCACAGTGTTGCGAGCCCATACAAAAGTTGGACAAAAATAGAAGGAGTCGTCCGATTTGGATGAAATTTGGAGTGGTGAATTATTTAAGGTCGCTGATATCAAATATGAAAAAAAATTTTAAAAAAATAAATTCCATCATGTCTAAATTAAGGTTATAAATTTCAATTTTTGAGATTTTTAAGTTTTTTAAAATATTATTACCATATTTAAAATTCTTAAATTTACAATTTTTTTAATTTTGGTTTAATATATGGTTTATGATTTATCAAAAAAAAATTATTGCTTTGAAATATGTTATATAGTTTAAAAGATATAAATATTTTTGTAAGAGTATTTTTGTACTAAACTATGCTGGAAAAACTTATATATTTTTAATACATTGACGTTTTCTTCTTTTTGAAAGATATTCGCTTTGAATAATAAAATGCAAATATTAATTTTACTAATAATTATTTAATATTTTCTTTATGTACATTATTTGAATTAAAAAAGTGCTAATCTTCATCTTTATTTTCATTATAAATATACAAATTGATGTTAGAATCTTCCTCAATTATCTTTTTATTATATTTACTTTTTCTTTGAGAAGATAAAAGAGGGTCTGATGAGATTACCAAATAGGTCATAAGATCTGTATTGGAATTTTCTCTTGAGCACTTCCGCGTGTGATTAAGACGAGTATATCGAATATTTTTGTGGCTTCCTTCTAAAGCTTCTTCAGATAAAGTTCCTGCGAAAATAATTATTGTGAAAAAATATATCTTAGATCGAATTACTTCAAACTACAATATTAAAAGTTTAGTCACCTATTGGTAAATCGAAACATTTTACTACTTCGCATCCATGTACTAAAACTTTGTGTACAGAGCAAGGCATATAATACCAATTGTAGCACTCTATGTACAAGTTCCTCGTTTTTCTCAGCAGCTTACTAAATTCATCAATTTTAATGATTTTGCCACATGAGAGGATTCTTAACACTAATGCAAAGTTGTATATAAGATCTTTGTTAAGTCCTGTGATTTCTGCAGATACTTCATAGTTTAAAAAAAACTTCCTAGCCGTATTTCCGTCGTTTGTGGTGCCATAACCTGTTTTTACATAATCCACTAGCAGGCCCAGTCTCTCTCTAAACTCTCTTTGTATTCGTGCTTTAGTTTCAGCAAAAACCGTTTTATGTTCTGCTCTTACTTGCCAGTTTTTAAATGCCAATCGATAGGCTATATGCAGTAAACATTCAAAAAACCTTATCCAACAATGTAGTGTTGAAAGTCCATACTCATAATGATTTATATTTGGAGTTTTAACCAAATCAATTCGATTCATTTCAATAGGACTTGCTTTGCATATAAAACATCTACTTGTTGAATTGGTTTCAGTTAGAATATTTGCAATGGCACCATCTATCATTGTACAGTGCATTATGTATGAGACCTCAATAGGTCTTCCATCAAGATCGATTATGTCGCATTCTAACTCATTTATCTGGTTTTTCATAGCAGCATTTTCTCCAATAATAATATTTTTATTTTCTTTTGCCATGATAAATTTCACAGGTCTACAGAAAAGAGTGGAAGAGCATTTTTCATTGACCCAAATTTCATTTCTGGATGTTGAGTCAATTAATCTAAAGTAATAAAAATGTTTTTTTACTATATAAAATTATACAAAAGTTACTCACTTTATTGGAACAAAAGCAATTAAAAATAAGAACTCATCGTTGAACTCGCTTGAAGAAAAACTCTGCTTATACCGACTATGGCCAGAACTTCCATCCATACCCCACTTGCAGATAAGTGTAACTTTGTTTTGGAGTAAATTAGGTTTACATAAACTCAAAACACTTTCTGCTGTCTTTCGCATTAAAGGTTTTAAAGGAACTTCAGCAGAATTTTCTGAAGCTATTACTGGCGGTACTAACGTTTTTTTTAATTTCTGTATAGCATAATAACTAGGAAAGCAATTTTCATGCAATTTGTTCACTGTTTTTCGCAAAATATTGTACTTTTCTACAGAAAGGTCCAAATCCATATACAGCGTTAATGCCTCCATTGGTGACAAACTTTTTTTTTTTCTAGGCTCACTTTCAGGATTGCTATTTGTTTTAGCAAATTGGGAAGCAAAATCTAACTCTTCCGCAGAATATTCACCAGCTATATCAGCTATTCTCCTTTTTTTTGTTTTTTCTGATGCCAAGTGAAATTGCATTTGAGGCCTTCCGCGACTTGTACTAGGTTGCTAAATTATAGATTAATTTTAACTTTTTATATTAAAAATATTTTATTTTCTTTAAAGCTGTTTACTTACATCATCTGGATGTGAAAATTCGAAAGCTTTGAGATTTAGCCAATTCGAATTTTTTTTTAAAAAATATTCTTTTTTGTAACCACACTCAATCCACTTTCTTTGAAGTTTTTGACAAAAAACGCATACTTTTTGTTTTACTTGATTTTCATCAAATACTCTTTCATCAATTTTTTCTTTAACAAAAGCTACGATGAAAGATACTTTATCTCGTGGTCCAGCACTAATCCAACTATTAAATAAATCGGAATTATTAAAAATATATGACATTTTTACTACAAATCTCGCGTTAAACTTTTATGTAAAATGTTTAATTAAAAACGGTAAATGCATTGTGGGTGGCAATAGTAATCATAGGTGTACTCTACTTAAAAAAAAATTTACGTAATTTCCAGTAATTGCCTAAAAAACTATTACGTTAATATATGTTTGCAAAAAAAATATATATATTTCCGAAAAATACAATTAATTAAATATGAATCTTTTATTTTTTAGTTAATTTGTGCCCAATAATTATTGCAAGATCTTTAAAGCCCTTCTTTAACTTGTAGGGTACAAATTTTTAAAATTGTTCGCTTATTTCTAAAATGAATTAAGTTTTTTTTCCGGTATGATATATTTCTTGTATATATTAAAATACATATTATTCAAAACATGTCCTATAATATAAAAAAAATATCTAAAAAAACAGACTTAGATCATTTTTTAATAAAATAGATAAGAAACATGTTTGTTTACATTTGTATTGCTGTTAAAACAATAACAATTTTTCGAAAAATTATGAAAAATTGCATTTTGGACCATTTTTAAAAATTCGATTACTCAAAGAATCGGACGTATTCGGAAAAGTTTTTTATAGATTCTAAAAGATAATAAACCATACTTACAATGTTTGTTGGTTTCAAAGGTGATCTCAGCGGAACTTGGAAGAAGCTGACTAATAAATTTAACAAAATTTTTTATTTTTCCATAGTTTTATCAATTTTTGAAATTTTTGAAAAAATTCAATTTAACTTTTTTCTTCCCAATAACAAAAACCTTATTTTTTACTATAAATTAACTTTAAATGAAAATTAAAAATATTAAAATATCTTGAAAAATGAGTTAACAAAAAAAAATTTGCCTAAGTGCTCGGAAACGAAAATTGTACCATAAAAAAACTATGAAATTGTATTGACTTTAAACAGGTGTAGCGTCTCCAAAAATTATTTAATGGAACTAAAAATTTAAATTCTTCTTAATTGGAGTATTTCCTTTACAACGATACCCATTTTGTATGATTTGATGAAAAAAAATTTTTGATTTTTGTCCACTAGACGCAACACTGTGTGACGTGTTGAAAAGTGAAAATATCGCGTGTCTACAAGCAAAATATTATTATGTGAGTCGGTGGTGTGCATTTTACATGCTTTTGTCCAGACCGGCATAGTGATGGCAGATGTTTATTTTTTTTTGTTTTGTTTTTTGTTAAATAAAAAAATTGATTCATAAAATTAAGCAATGGTTCTGAGAAACAAAGTCTACATAATCAGGTTTCATTAAAAAAATGCTTAAATTGAGATGTATATTTATTTATACAAATATATTTTTGCGAGCAAAAACATTTTTTCTTCAGTGAAAAGTAAAACTGATAAAACAAGAAATTTCCCTTTAGGGAAATTTTTTTAAATTTATTTTTTTAAGCAAAAATGCTTATAAATGAAGGGAAATTATTATAAAGGGTTCAAAATTAGAACTTTTTTGAAAAAAGTTTCCATAAACAATTCGATTTCGGTAAATCAGCATTTTCCTTAGAGAAAATTCATAAAATTATGACGATTGATTCAAGTTTAAAAAAATGTTTCTATTAATAATATTATTTTGTATTTAATGTTGCTTAAATCAGCGAAAAATTCATAAAAATTTAAAGAACAAGAAATTTCCCAGGAACTATTTGTTGGGAATTTTTAAAAGAACTATTTGTTAACACAAAAATGCGTATAAAAACACTGAAATAAGTCAATTTATATATTTTGAAAATTTCCCTTCAAGGGAAATTTTTAATAATACTTCGAAAATTGTTTTTAATGTCAAACACTTACTAAAATTTTTTTTACTCGAAAATTTCTTGGCATAAATGTATAAAATTATGACTTTCGATTTAAAGTTTGGAAAATGTCTCATTGAGAAAATTTTATTTAATATGTAAAACTGCAAAAAATGAGTCTACTTCACATTAATTCATAAAATAAGAAATTTCCCTAGAGATAAAATTTTAAAAATTAAGTTTTTAAAACAAAAAGGCTTATTCAAACACTCATATAAGTCAACTAGTAAATTTAGAGAAATTTCCTTTGAATAGAAATTTTTTTATGACTGCAAAATTTGATTTTATTGCATAAAAATCATTTTAACATATCACTTTTTGTAATTAAAAAATTTCGTTGGAGTAAATTTAAAATAATATGACTTCTGATTTAAATTTTACTAATCGAGTGTATTCGCATTGAGATAATTTTATTATATATTTAAAGTTACTAAAAAATGATAAAAACTCAGAAAACAAGAAATTTCCCTTAAGGGAAATTTTTTAAAACTTTGTTTTTAAAACAAAATTTCACTCATATAAGTCAATATGTAAATTTATAAAAAAAATCCCTTGAAGGGAAATTTTATTGATCTTTCAAATCAGGATTTATTTCTAAAAAACTAACTTAGAAAGCTACTTTAACTGAGTAAAAGTGATAATATTTCATAAAACAAGAAATTTCCTAAGAGGGAAATTTTAAAAATCTAGTTTTTTTAAAACGAAAATTTGTTTTAAAGCATTCACATAGTCAAGTTGTTCATATTTCGAAATTTCCCTTAAAGGGACATTTTCAACAATGCCTGAAAGTGATGTCTTATTGCTAAAAATAGCTTTTCTCAATTAGTTTTCTATAACGCGAAAATTTTCTTATAGTAATTTTACAAAATTAAGCTTGTTTATTAATTTTGAAAAAAAGGTAGGAAAAGGTGAAAAAACATGATATCTTTGTCCTCATAAAATCATAGAAAATCTCTAACAAAACGATTTTTGAGCCTCGAACAAAATTTCCTTGAAAGAAAACAAATTTTTTTAATACAGAAGTGTATTTTGAAACGGCTGAAAACTGCATATAAATGTATTACCAAACATTTTTAAAAAATTTCCCACGTGGGGAAAAATGTTTTTATTAAATAAACATCAAAATCAACATTAAAAAAATAAAAACTAAATTGGCCATTTCAGCCCTTGAAAGGACTTTGACCGAGCTTCTAATGTTCAATTGTGTTGTGTGTGTTATTAAATGTTTGAACACAATTGACCGAGAACTGGACCTACATGTTTTATGCTGACTCCGAACGGCTAAAGTTCATGTTCTCAAGAAGCTTTACATGGCATTATTTACTCTCTGAGGTTTGCCATTGTCTGCAGAGAGGTGGTGACCGATCAGAAAAATTTTTTATTGAAAAAAACTTTTCGCCGCGGCTGGGGATCGAACCCGGGCTCCGAGCATGCTAAGCCACACACTTAACCTGCATGCCACGGTCACCACAAAATCAACATTACAATAACTTAAACTGAGCGCTGAGCAATAAAAAAATGGTTTCAGTGCATTGATTAAAATAAAACAAACCAAGCATTGGTCTTAAGACTTCGAGTAGAAGATTTGATTTCCTTGCAAGATTTGCTTGTTCTTTATTTTCTTAATCATCTTTATACGTTTTTAATATTTGCAAAGGTTGTTAACGAGATTAAAATAAAAAAAAAATTTTAAGCGCCGATTAAAAGCTTTACTCAAAAGTCCATTGAATTGTTTTTATGGTATGAATTAAACCGAAGTACCCAGGGGCACAAACATAGTCCCGAAGTGGGAGAGAGACAGAGGGACAAAGAGTAAGATTAACAGGCTAGTCGTTAAAAATTATGACCATATTGATAGACATAAACACAATCAATAGTTATTGACAATCGATATAGCAGACAGTCGTATCGGTATTAATACCTACCGCCGGTTTTAACTGCAATTTAAATTTTTCTTTTTATTTTTGTATTTATTTTAACAACAATAACCAAGCCATTCAAAAAGTGGGCGAATCATAATGCTTTTATATGCATGTTAGCAGTAAAAAATTTCCCTTTTGCTCGCAGCCATACACTGCAAACACTGGGACGAATAGCATATTCTAGAGATGGCTATGTAATATAAAAAATCATCGTAATTCCCTGAAAACTTAAGGAGTGGTACTTGAGCATTAAGGAATTTTTTTGTTTGGTTTTATGTTGTAAGTACGAGTAGAAAACATTTTTTTAATTAAGTATCGGATTATTTATAAAGCACTGTTCAACGTAATAGTTAATTGCTCATTTGACTATGTTGGCTTAATTGGCTTAAAACTTAAGGCGCATTTTTTGTATCCTACAACATTTCCAACACTTGGTAAATAACAAAAATCTTTAAAATAAGTTTTGGCTCATTAAGTTTATTACTTATAGCCATGCCTACTGCTTAATCGGTATTCAAATTTCATGCACTTAGCATGTAACTATAGCCCACAGTGCCCAATCCTTGCCCACACATTGAGTACTCTGCTCGATGCTACTAAAATGATGAATTTAATAGAAGAAAAGCGCACACAGTGCGAGACAGACAGGAAGGCAGGAAGACAGGCCAAGCAGTCAAGGCAGCTTGTGGCGCACTGTATACTTATTTTCCAGTAAACATTGCAAAAACAAAATAAAAATTATAAGCTCAGTAGAAAAAAACAACACAACACCAAACAATACCGAAAACCAAGAAGAAAAAAAAAAATGCAGCATACTTGAAGGAGCGTTGAAATAAATGACTTTGGCACTCTAAACATCACTTGCCGAGTATGGAACGGTGAAGACTATGCAGCAGATGAGAATGTCGGCAGCGACAACGCTGAACAGCATGGACTTTATTGTTGTTAGCACGATGTTGTGGAGCAACTGCAAGGACTGACTAGCTGGCTAAATGGCTGGTTGGCTGATTTGACAGACTGTATGCGAGCTAGCAAGTCGTCTGGCTTTCTAGTTCATAGTATATGTATGTGAAACTGTACTGTTGTGTTGCCATGTGTTGATAATAATCGAAATTGGTATTTGTTGGGGGGCCTACCAACAAAAAAGTCTGAAAGGCGGTTTATTAAATTGCTTAAATTTGAATTTTATTTTACTTTGCTCGCGACCTACTCTCGTGGTTTTTTTAAAGTTCAAAAAAGTTTTCTTGATTTTTGTTGCTCCCCCCCCCTTGTTTGTTTTCTTGCACATCATGTTGGGAAATTTTTTGGTGTGTTTTTTTTGTTTTTTTGCATTTGGTGGTAGCACAAATTTTTGTTTCGACTTAAAGGAAATTATCAATTATGTTTGATTTATCTAAAAAGTTGGCTTTGTGGTTTCATCAAGCTTGTTTAACAATAAAGACGAAGTAGGAGAAGAAGCTGCGTGAAAATTCCCATAAATAGAAAATTTCCGTTTTGACTGAAAACGCATAAGCAATAATCGGTATCAATAGCAGACGGTTTGGTAGCGGAAGTCTTTAGTTAAAAGTCAATTTGGCGCAAAATTGCTTGCGGTTCTGTTATATTCTCATAATAAACGACCTTTATGATTATAAGAGTGAAATTTAAGCAAATTTTCTTAAGCGTGAGAGGCATTTTAAGCTTATTATTGTAATTTCCTGTCATTATTTAGGAAAATTGAAATATTTCTGAATACAGCAAAAGTTTCATATAAGCTTGAAAGTTATTAAAAAATTCTATTTTATTTAAAATTGAACACTTATATATCCAATTGAAGAATTTCCCATAAAGGGAAATTTTAATTTTATGGCATCGAAGTTCTTTTAAGCTCATTATAATAATAAACAGTCAATAGTACTAAATTAAAAAATTTCCCAGGCAGGGAAATTTTGTCGGAAATTTTTTAAGAGCTTAAAAAAAACTTGAAATTTTTATAAATAAATCATTATAAACAATTTTCGACCGAGGGAAATTTAAATTAAAGCTTTAATATAACAAATAAATAAATTTTTGACTAAAACATGACTAAAACAAAGAGTAAAAATGTAAGCTAATTATATTGCATAAGAGCGCATCCATTTCAACGCAGGGCAATTTTCATTAGCTTTGAAAATAAAAAAATGAATTAAATTACATAAATTATGCTCAAAAGAGTAAATATTTGAGTGGATTTTCGTGCATCGAAAGCCAATTAAAACTTGTTCATTATAGTTAGTAATTAACCATTAATATTTAAGTGAATTAAAAAATTTCCCAAGGAGGGAAATTTTTTGGAAAATTTTTGAAGAGCCTGCAAACTATTTATGTGCTGACATTTCATTGAAAGTTTAACAAATATATCATATATAAAAATTTCCCATAGAGGGAAATTTCAATAAGGGCTTAAATATTACAAATAAATTAATTTTTGCCTAAAAGATGAACTACAAAATAAAAATTTAAGCAAATTATTTTGTAAAAGAGCCAATTTCAAAGAAAGGAAATATTCATTAGAGCATGAATTAAATTTTGCCTAAAATATGCTTATAAGAGTAAATATATGAGTGGATTTTCTTGCATCGAAGTCAATTTAACCGTGCACAGTAATTTACCGTCAATATATAAGTTAATTCAAAAATTTCCCAAGCAGGGAAATTTTTTCTAAAGCTTGAAAATAATTCATTAACTTAAAACTACTTGAAATTTTTGTATGATTTCACACAAATCATATTGAACAATTTCCTACAAAAGGAAATTTTAATTTGAGCTTTAATGTAACAAATAAATAAATTTTATTTGTAATATTAACAAATTCATTCAATTTTGCAAACAAGAGCTTGAATTTTGCACTTAATAAGCTTAAATATGCAAATATTTTAGTGCATTTTTTAGCCTCGAAGGCAGTTTTTAATGAAATTGAAAATTTACCAATTATAGAAATTTTTTAAAAGTTTAAAAATTATTTCAAAACTTGATTTTACATGAATATTTCACTAATAAAGCAAATTTAAAAATTTCCCACACATGGAAATTTTTCTAAGATCTTTTAAATAACATATTAATTAATGTTGGGCTCAACTATTAAAGAAGAAGTTTTTATGAGAAGTTTAATGTACAATAACTTAAATTTAAATTTATATTTAAAAAAGTATTAATTTCAGAATTTTCTGCATGAAAGAAAACAACTTCTGCGAGCTTGAAAATTTAGCACAAACTTATTTTATTGCAAATTTTGCACTTGAAATTTAAATTGAAGTACTTCTCCACTGAGAGAAATGTTAGTCAGATTCCTTAAATTACATATAAATAAATTTTTGCTTTTTACAGTTATTTCCTGTCAATATTTGAGTAAATTGAATAATTTTCCCACTCAGGGAAATTTGCATAAGAGCTTGAAAATTATATATAAACTCAATCAACTTGATATTTTTTACTTAAATTTCAGTTTCAAAAGTTTTCCACAGAGGAAAATTTAAATAAAGCTTTAATATTACAAATAAATAAATTTTTGCATAAAATATGTTCTTAAAATTAAAAATTTAAGCGGATTTAATCGCATGAGAGGAAATTTGAGCTTATAAGTTATTTACTATCAATATTTGAGTGAATTGAAAAATGTCCCTTTCAGGGAAGCATAAAGCTTTAAAATTAAACAGAAACTTAATTTTACTTGAAATTTTCCACTTTAAATAAATTGACAAATTTTCAAAAATGGAAAATTTTTACTAAAGCTTTGAAAATAAATATATGTTATATTTAAATATAGTTAAAAAAATAATAATAAAAAATAATAATTTTCGCCTTAAAAAAGTTACCAAGATTTAAAATATAAGCGAATTTCCTTAAATGAATGACAATTTGAGCATAAAAGAACAATTTCCATTAACTTTTTAAGCAAATTGAAAATTTCCCTTGCAGGGAAATTTTCGCAAAAGCTCGAGAATGCTTAAAAACAACATTGGACGTCTAATTTAACACTCCTGAAACAAATTGAAAAATTTCCCTCAGAGGGAAATTTAAATTAAATTACAAATACATAGTTTTTTCTGAATTAGTACAACTCCAGCTAAAAACTTAATGATTACATGGCGGGCAATATAACAAATTTGGCTAACTGCCACTTAAGATGCTTTTAAGAAACAAAACAAAAAAAAAATTAAGCAACAATGTTGCAATTTAATTTGAAGGTAAGCGAAAAATCGCTACTAATGCACTTTTAATTGACTGTAATGAAGCACAACAACAATAGCAACTACAAAAAAAACAACAACAACAACAACAACAACAACTAAAGCAAGCAGTTAGCTACTTGAATGAAGTAAGAGTTCAGTAGAGAGATAAGTAATGGATACTAAATGGTTTTGGGCATGTTGTTGCCTCAAGACTTCTAGATGATGAATTTTTTTTTCTGTTTTGTTTTTTTTTTCTGCTGTATAACATACAAATTGATCACATGAAGGCGCTGAAAGGCCCTGAAAAATACTATATTTAGGCTCAAGTGCCGACTGCAATTATTGACTGTGAGGAAGCGTTTTGTTTTTGTTGAGCGTACTTGAAACTTATATTGGCAACATTGTTGTTTGAGTGCACAAACATCATCATCGTCATCATTATTATTATCAACAGCAGCAGCATCAGGCAATTACAACAACAACATAAAAATCTTTGTTTAACAACAACATAATGCCGCCGACAACAAGACGACAAGAAAACAAAAAAAAACAAAAATAAAGCAAAATAAAAAAGTGATTTACAAAAAAAAAAAAAAACATAACATAGTTGAAAATGCAAACGAGCAAACTTATGGGATAAAAATAATAATAATCTGTACCATAGTATAACTAACGAAGTAATATCAGGAGTGAACGTACTCTCTCTGTCAGTACCCTTAATGTCAAAATCGGCCATCTTGGCGAATGCAGACAAAGCAAACAAGCCAAAGCAAACAAACAAATCTAAATTCAATGGAACATCGTGTTGTGTTAAGTGCAAATAACATTTAATATTTTCGTTGTGATATTGTTTTATTATAACAATAAACTAGATAAAATAAATATAATACAATAACTGAGGAATAACAGTGACTTCAAGGTGTTTGCAGCGAATTGTTCTAAGAGGTCCGAGTTTAAGCAGCAGCAACAGTGACTGCAAACAGCATCCAATGAATTGCAGTTTATTCAATTTGCACTTTTAATTTTATTTATTACTTTAACAATAACAATAAAAATAATATACAAAGCGACAAATCACAATTCTCTACAATTATTTTACATAAACACGCGAGAGTTGGTAGCGGATCATTGTTTACATTTTGCCTATTCTTAGCGTTCTACTCGTTCGTAGATTTTGTATGAGCTCTCATCTTCGTTTTGACAATCACGGTAAGCTGCTCTCCTCCCTGATATTACTTCATTAGTTATACTATGATCTGTACAATATTGGCGCACATAGACGCCGCTCGGCGTCGCTCAGACAGACAGACAGAAAGTCGAATGGACGACTAGCTATATTTGCATGCTGCGTATGCAAATATTTTTATACATTCCCACATTTCGCAATCATTCGCAGTTCCTGTTTGCAGTTGGAGCAGCAGCAGCAGATGTAGCAACACTGCTTGAGAGACGCTGTCATATGTAGCATTTTTCATGGGAAATCCCGCAAAATTGTGCGTTTGTGTAACGCACTTAAGCTGTTTGTAATCCATAATGAAATTCCTCTCGCGCCAAAGTCCAAGTGTTCAGGAATTGAAGGCTGCAGATATGGGAAATTATTTTCAGTAAGCTATGCCTTTAAAGTCTTAAGAACTTATCTAAAGGCGAGGCCGGGCACAGTGAAATAGAATGTATCTAAAAATATTTTATAGCTATTTTTTTTTTTAAATTAACAGTGAAACCTTTGAAAACAAAGCCTTTGTAGCATTTGTAGGACTAAAAGCATACAATTTAAAGCAATACAAAATTTCCCTTAAGCAAAATTTATTATTTCCTTTTATTGTCTACTTCTAAATGCTTTCATTGCATTTGCTACACCAAAAAGTATCACAGAAAAAATTTCCCTCAGAGGGAAATTTTTGTTAATTGGGTTTTTAAGTTTTTGATAATACTTAAGAACGTTTTTAAAAAATAAATTCAAAAGAAAAAATTTCCAATAAGGGAAGTTTCTCATTTTCGTTAACTTTGTTATTATAATTACATTCAATGTAAAAAAAATTCAACAAAATATCTTTTTCACTCCAACATGGTTTTATTGAGCTCCAAACTGGCGGCAGAGAAAAAAACGGGGCCTCGTGGTTGCAGAGCTGGGAGTCGCAAAAATTGTCCGATCTGGAAAAAATGACTTTTCTAAGTCTTAACAAAATTGGTTATCGTATGACAGGAACTTTTTTAAAATTTTTTTTTCAATTTTTGGTGATGTTCCAAATTTGAAAGTGTGTTTTTTCGA